>JAVIWC010007566.1:600000-763198 GCA_031894815.1 Creontiades dilutus | reverse complement strand
GAGATAATTTTTGGAGCAATTTTGATGAAAATCGCGAAAATAACCATGAAGGAAGCGTTTTATCCGAAAACGGACTTCAGATTCGTGTTCAGCACCCCGAAAACCCCTTAGAGAGTAGGTTTGAAAGGGATTAAACAGAGATAATTTTTGAGCAATTTTGATGAAAAATCGCGAAAATAACCATGAAGGAAGCGTTTTATCGAAAAACGGACTTCAATTCGTGTTCAGCACCCCGAAAACCCCTTAGAGAGTAGGTTTGAAAGGGATTAAACAAAGATAATTTTTGAGCAATTTTGATGAAAAATCGCGAAAATAACCATGAAGGAAGCGTTTTATCGAAAAACGGACTTCAGATTCGTGTTCAGCACCCCGAAAAACCCTTAGAGAGTAGGTTTGAAAGGGATTAAACAGAGATAATTTTTGAGCAATTTTGATGAAAAATCGCGAAATAACTATGAAGGAAGCGTTTTATCGAAAAACGGACTTCAGATTCGTGTTCAGCACCCCGAAAAACCCCTTAGAGAGTAGGTTTGAAAGGGATTAAACAGAGATAATTTTTGAGCAATTTTGATGATAAATCGCGAAAATAACCATGAAGGAAGCGTTTTATCGAAAAACGGACTTCAGATTCGTGTTCAGCACCCTGAAATACCTTAGAGAGTAGGTTTGAAAGGGATTAAACAGAGATAATTTTTGAGCAATTTTGATGAAAAATCGCGAAAATAACCATGAAGGAAGCGTTTTATCGAAAAACGGACTTCAGATTCGTGTTCAGCACCCCGAAAAACCCCTAGAGAGTAGGTTTGAAAGCGATTAAACAGAGATAATTTTTGAGCAATTTTGATGAAAAATCGCGAAAATAACCATGAAGGAAGCGTTTTATCGAAAACGGACTTCAGATTCGTGTTCAGCACCCCGAAAACCCTTCAGAGAGTAGGTTTGAAAGGGATTAAACAGAGATAATTTTTGAGCAATTTTGATGAAAATCGCGAAAATAACCATAAAGGAAGCGTTTTATCGAAAAAACGGACTTCAGATTCGTGTTCAGCACCCCGAAAAACCACTTAGAGAGTAGGTTTGAAAGGGATTAAACAGAGATAATTTTTGAGCAATTTTGATGAAAAATCGCGAAAATAACCATGAAGGAAGCGTTTTATCGAAAAACGGACTTCAGATTCGTGTTCAGCACCCCGAAAAACCCCTTAGAGAGTAGGTTTGAAAGGGATTAAACAGAGATAATTTTTGAGCAATTTTGATGAAAAATCGCGAAAATAACCATGAAGGAAGCGTTTTATCGAAAAACGGACTTCAGATTCGTGTTCAGCACCCCGAAAAAACCCCTTAGAGAGTAGGTTTGAAAGGGATTAATCAGAGATAATTTTTGAACAATTTTGATGAAAAATCGCGAAAATAACCATGAATGAAGCGTTTTATCGAAAAACGGACTTCAGATTCGTGTTCAGCACCCCGAAAAACCACTTAGAGAGTAGGTTTGAAAGGGATTAAACAGAGTTTATTTTTGAGCAATTTTGATGAAAAAATCGCGAAAATAACCATGAAGGAAGCGTTTTATCGAAAAACGGACTTCAGATTCGTGTTCAGCACCCTGAAAAACCCCTTAGAGAGTAGGTTTGAAAGGGATTAAACAGAGTTAATCTTTGAGCAATTTTGATGAAAATCGCGAAAATAACCATGATGGAAGCGTTTTATCGAAAAACGGACTTCAGATTCGTGTTCAGTACCCCGAAAAACCCCTTAGAGAGTAGGTTTGAAAGGGATTAAACAGAGATAATTTTGAGCAATTTTGATGAAAAATCGCGAAAATAACTATGAAGGAAGCGTTTTATCGAAAACGGGACTTCAGATTCGTGTTCAGCACCCCGAAAAACCCCTTAGAGAGTAGGTTTGAAAGGGATTAAACAGAGATAATTTTTGAGCAATTTTGATGAAAAATCGCGAAAATAACCATGAAGGAAGCGTTTTATCGAAAAACGGACTTCAGATTCGTGTTCAGCACCCCGAAAACCCCTTAGAGAGTAGGTTTGAAAGGGATTAAACAGAGATAATTTTTGAGCAATTTTGATGAAAATCGCGAAAATAACCATGAAGGAAGCGTTTTATCGAAAAACGGACTTCAGATTCGTGTTCAGCACCCCGAAAAACCCTTAGAGAGTAGGTTTGAAAGGGATTAAACAGAGATAATTTTTGAGCAATTTTGATGAAAAATCGCGAAAATAACCATGAAGGAAGCGTTTTATCGAAAAACGGACTTCAGATTTCGTGTTCAGCACCCCGAAAAACCCCTTAGAGAGTAGGTTTGAAAGGGATTAAACAGAGATAATTTTTGAGCAATTTTGATGAAAAATCGCGAAAATAACCATGAAGGAAGCGTTTTATCGAAAAACGGACTTCAGATTCGTGTTCAGCACCCCGAAAAACCCCTTAGAGAGTAGGTTTGAAAGGGATTAAACAGAGATAATTTTTGAGCAATTTTGATGAAAAATCGCGAAAATAACCATGAAGGAAGCGTTTTATCGAAAAACGGACTTCAGATTCGTGTTCAGCACACCCGAAAAACCCCTTAGAGAGTAGGTTTGAAAGGGATTAAACAGAGATAATTTTTGAGCAATTTTGATGAAAAATCGCGAAAATAACCATGAAGGAAGCGTTTTATCGAAAAACGGACTTCAGATTCGTGTTCAGCACCCCGAAAAACCCCTTAGAGAGTAGGTTTGAAAGGGATTAAACAGAGATAATTTTTGAGCAATTTTGATGAAAAATCGCGAAAATAACCATGAAGGAAGCGTTTTATCGAAAAACGGACTTCAGATTCGTGTTCAGCACCCCGAAAAACCCCTTAGAGAGTAGGTTTGAAAGGGATTAAACAGAGATAATTTTTGAGCAATTTTGATGAAAAATCGCGAAAATAACCATGAAGGAAGCGTTTTATCGAAAAACGGACTTCAGATTCGTGTTCAGCACCCCGAAAAACCCCTTAGAGAGTAGGTTTGAAAGGGATTAAACAGAGATAATTTTTGAGCAATTTTGATGAAAAATCGCGAAAATAACCATGAAGGAAGCGTTTTATCGAAAAACGGACTTCAGATTCGTGTTCAGCACCCCGAAAAACCCCTTAGAGAGTAGGTTTGAAAGGGATTAAACAGAGATAATTTTTGAGCAATTTTGATGAAAAATCGCGAAAATAACCATGAAGGAAGCGTTTTATCGAAAAACGGACTTCAGATTCGTGTTCAGCACCCCGAAAAACCCCTTAGAGAGTAGGTTTGAAAGGGATTAAACAGAGATAATTTTTGAGCAATTTTGATGAAAAATCGCGAAAATAACCATGAAGGAAGCGTTTTATCGAAAAACGGACTTCAGATTCGTGTTCAGCACCCCGAAAAACCCCTTAGAGAGTAGGTTTGAAAGGGATTAAACAGAGATAATTTTTGAGCAATTTTGATGAAAAATCGCGAAAATAACCATGAAGGAAGCGTTTTATCGAAAAACGGACTTCAGAATTCGTGTTCAGCACCCCGAAACACTATTTGAAACGTAAACCATGAAATTTTCAGGGGGGGGGGCTAGAATTTTTTGTTTCAAGAGCGATTACAATGGTATATGTATTATTGAATAATAAACCAAAAGACCGCAAGCTCTGGAGGACTGGACTTATTTTTAGATCCACCCCGCTTTCGCCAATTTTCAACAACAACTCAAAAATTCGACTTACTTAGGAAGGAGTTGGTACAGGAGTTCTTCGCACTTCCGCTTTTCTTCGAGGTAGTCCGCCGTCCTCTCCTCGACGAGGGTTTCCAAATTGTTGGCATACTGCTCCATACGGGACAGTAGATTGTCTAAAATATTGTTGCTCTCGTTGTCTCTGGAACAGAATAAAACGGACAAGTCAAAATTAAGATCATAAACTGGGCAATAGACAAAAATGAACAGTGAAAAAATAAAAATAAAAAAATTAATTGACATTTTGTTCCAGATTCACAACCTAAATTCTTCTAAAGCTACCATTACGTTGGTATACATTTACCAATATACTGTGTATACATCCCCGTCAAAGGTTGAACTAGAAAACATTGAATTTTTCCGAAATCCACTATTTTGGAGTATGTTGCACTTCTATCTAAGGTTTCAGACCGATTCTCGCAGCACCACAAAATACAAATAAAAACGCCAGTATTTTGAAAATTGAAAAGGTTTCTTCAGTGTAACCCTATTTCCAATCAAAATAAAATATTAACTCAAAACTTGATTTTGAATACTTGAAAATGAGTTTTCTCCCTAGCGGGCATCTTAAATATAAGTTTTATGCCATATTCAGAGGCATAAAATTAAGTGGAACATCCATTTAAGAGAGCATTTTGGGATGCCAAGTCGTTAAGTCTCAGCAAACACAGTTATCACTGATAGCTGAGTGGAAACACAAGTTTTTCTGGATTTTCGAAGCGAAACCACTGCCTTGTATCCTATCTTTAAGTAAACTAGAATCGGTAGGGTCACCATTCATCACTCTTCCTCCTCATATATAGCTTCCAATATTATAAATTTAATTTCCGCTCATTCGCAGACGAGTCAAACACCGAACATTTAATTTCTCGAAAACCTGATATTTCTTCGAAGAGCTCAGAGAGGCATTGTAATTCGAATTTCGAAGTGAACCCGTACGGGATCCGCAGTATATTGGTAAATCTTGACATAAACACGGGGTTCAGCTGAAGGGTGGTTCAACGCTTCGGAGAAAACTGACCAATCAATAGAACATTTTTTCCAACAAACGGGCACCCAAGATTTGTACTGAATTCACAGCACCATCAAGTGCGAATACATCCTTTGTTTATGGTGTTCATAATGTTTGTTTTGGCTTTGTATTCAGCAATTTTGAAATTTGACAATCAATGTAATGCGCTTAGATTACGAAAATAAAGGGTTTGTACTTTCATTGATGAATAATACTTCTCATTTAAAGCCACTTGAATTAATTGGGGCGCTCGAGAAAGAATCACTCAGGTCGGGGGAACGTTGAATTTCACGGCGGAACTAAATAATGCCCTTTCATTCCAACGACGTCTTCAATCTTTAATCATATCTCGTGATAAACACGGGCCCATTAGCGCACCTTCCATTTCCCCCTGGCACCAGAATAAATGTTTCGTCCCTATTTGTGTCCATTACCAGGAGCGAAAAGAAAACTACACGTCAAGTTGAGAAACTGGAGGAC
Organism: Creontiades dilutus; assembly: GCA_031894815.1. Lineage (NCBI taxonomy): Eukaryota > Metazoa > Arthropoda > Insecta > Hemiptera > Miridae > Creontiades > Creontiades dilutus. The sequence continues at coordinate 757,965 of JAVIWC010007566.1, read as the reverse complement.
CAACGGCACTTACCGAGATTAAACCCAGCGAAATCAGAGGGCTAGTTGACCTTTTCTTCCCCACTTTTTCACAACTGTCTTTGATCTAGACATTTACCGCTACCTGCCCTAATTATATTTTCATTCAAGGTAGGGTGGAATCACCTGTGGAAGCAATGAACAGTTCCGTATATGTCATATTTCTGGACACGGTGAGTTTATGAAGAAAACCCCGGAACGAGCAATTTCAACAAGAGCATTTTCAAATTCTACCAGGTATCGATTAATGGTATTCAAGGACCTCATAGCCACAACGAATGCCCTTTATCAGGATGAACTTTTTCAAGAAATTTTCAATAATTTTTATCAACGGAGATGCTGACTTCACAAAATTGGTCTCCAAGACACTTGGCTTTGAACTGCTCTTCCCTCGATGCATTTCAAATTCTACCAAGTACCGATCGATGGTATTCAAGGATCTCATAGCCACAACGAATGCCTTGTATCAGGATGAACTTTTTCAAGAAATTTTCAATCATTTTTATCAACGGAGATGCTGACTTCACGAAATTGGTCTCCAAGACACTTGGCTTTGAACTGCTCTTCCCTCGATACATTTCAAATTCTGCCAAGTACCGATTGATGGTATTCAAGGACCTCATAGCCACGACGAATGCCCTTTATCAGGATGAACTCTTCCAAGCCCTAAGCAGCGCTCAGTTTAGTGAATTAGTTTAAATATACATTATATTCACAGAAAACCTAATAGAAATCTTTTCCTGGAATATTCTATCCACTTATTTGCCTATTCCCCAAAGCTTATCGACATCTAGAACATGCAGAACAGTAACATATATGTCACGTGGGCACTGCTGGGTTAACACGTGACCCCAATATGACCACTACAGCATGAGAAAATTATGCTTCCTTTATTTTGCGTGAGCTCTTGCGCGGTAGGTGCTAAGGTCCGATCTACTCCAACCTCGTTGAAATTGATTTGAGGTGATCTTTTCCGTTCATTCTCAAACTACATTGAAAATTTGAGCAGAATCAGATATCTAGAACCTGAGAAAATGGCGATTGGTGGATTTTACGTTTGCACATGCACAGATTGATGCAGGGATCTCATCGTGAGCATCGCAACTCATTCATAGCCATCTACGGCCTAAACTGTACATGTCGTTTAAATCGAAGGAAAATTGTTGGAATCAGTCTTGTTAAAAAGATCTCCGAAAACTATCTGACAGACAGGAAACGAAAGTTGCCAAGAATGGTCTAAAACTCAGAATGCAAGTGTTAATTTTGATTATAGAGAAACGATTTCATATTCAGAAACCTTCCTCTACAAGAAGACTCGGAAGAGAAACGATGAAAATGTCTCTAAAGAGAATGCTTGAGAAGCTTGAAAGAGACATACATTAATGTCAGTTAGTTTCCTTCACGTTGTTTGATCTCTTAAATTTCGTTTCCACCAACAGTTGAGAGGGCGAGTGAATCCCGTGAAATACTGTCCCTTGAGAAGAGAACGTTGAAAACAAGGAATCCCACAAGGATACGTCCAAACTTGCAAATAGAAACTTGCGACACATGAAGATTCTTCTTCTTTAAGAAAAGCTAGTTTCGACGTTTTGCACAATTTTAATTGTTATTAGTTCAGAAAGGTTTTCTTGAAATTTGCCATTTCTAACGGTTCTTTTTGCAAAAATGGCTACTTTAGACGTTACCTTTTGGAATTCAGGCTTTTAGCTCGAATTTTGTGGGGGTTAGTACAATATGATTTTTCGGTCATAGCAAAGGTTTATGTTTTTAACAATTGGCGAGAAATGGATGTAGTCTCAACTCTATTTCGAACATCTATGTTACTTTGTCAGAAATAGTTCCATGTAACTTCTAGCATCCATTAACTGCTTTTCATTGTGTGCCTAGTTCGGCCTAAAATCATTGGCTTGGCTTCATCACATCAATGTGTATGTGTATCGATATTTTTTATTTTAGTGTACATTGTTTCTATTTTGCATCACTCGAATATCTTGACATAATCATTTATGTAGGTAGTCATTCCGTGTCATGATTTTGTTGGCATAATTTCGTATTGTTAGATAGGCAATACTGCACACGTGTGGGACTAAACTCCCACTTTCTCTGATTTCATTCTAAGCGCTCAACCGTGCCTAGTGGTCTCCTGTGATTTACTGCTTTTTGAACCGTTTAATGAAGTGTTGCTTATTGAAGATACCCATTGCTTCGATCAATTGGTAATCAGGCGATTTGAATCTGTTATTTGAAATGAGGTGGTAATCCTGGTTGACAAAGCTAACACCAAATCGAACAGCCACAGTCATTTGAACAATCGAGCCGAGAACGATAATTTTGAAAGATAAAATAGGTATCTCTTAGGAGAATATGATTGACAGAGACACTGAGTAATGGCATTTAGATCCTGCGTGTTGTTTCATCTCTGAAATTCCCCCGTCGGGAGCTCAACGGAAAAAATTTGTTCCGATCCGTTCGGGGACAATATTGTTTCGTTCCCACGAACAGCCGAGAGGTCGAGTGAATCCGGTGAAATACTGTCAGGGCCGGTTTAGAAGACGCATCCCATCAATCTTAGCCCCAACGAAGTTACCGTAGCGAAAGACACTTCCGGCGAAGCAAGCGATCCCCCTTTCCAAATGTACTCCGTAACAACGCTATAGTACGTATTTTCCACGTTTTTCATAACCAGATTCTCGCTGCGAGTGAATAATGTATGTAGCGCTACGTACGTATGTTGTAGTTTGTCTGAAGATGATATCGTATGTATAAAATACGGATGGGGATACTATTTGGTATTGATTGCATAAAGGTTTGTACCAGTTTGAGCTCAATACAGCAGAAAGGAGTATAATTACTCAAAATGAATATAAACTATTGTGGTAATGAAGAAGAAACTAGAGCATATTGCTACAATTTCGGTGCAAACTACCTCTAGAGATACGATGATGAATGATACAAGCGAGCCCCCCCACCCCTATGTAACCAATGATGAACATTCAATTCATGTACCATTTCCAGTGCACCAAGATGTGGAGTTCAAAAATGGAATATTTAGTTGATGTGGTAAAGGGGAGTTTTCACATATGGCTGTGGTAGTCAACCCCTGGCGAGTGCATTTTCCTGTCAGGGATGACGTAGAATCAGCCAGGTTTTCAAGTTTTTTAATCCCTGCAACTCTGCCTCTAAAGCAGGGATTCTCAACCGGTGGGTCGCGGAGCGGGTCTGGGATGGGGGGGGGGGGGGGGTCGAGAGGGAAGATGACAAAATGAAAATGAAAAACATTCAGGCCACAGGTACCTTACGAGCGGCGGAATTTAAGTATAACGACCATGTATTTATTATTAAAATCTGAGTTGAAAGTTGAGTCCGCTTGATTATTATCAATTGTAACCAATGCAATACAATTTAAAACACAGCTATGATTATCAAAAAGAAACAAGTAGACTGAAACCACGCGTTGTTCTTGCCTGCTTTGATATTGAAGGATTCAAATCACAGTCATGGAACTGTTATAACCGGATCATTTATTAGTTATTAATAAATTAGTGCTCGCCAACATTTTGTTAAAGTATTCTGAATAGTGGTGTAATTTTCATTAATGTAATGTAAATATCATAACAATTAATTACTGCTGTCTTCTTATGTTTGCAAGTCAACTTAACGATGTAATACAAGGGGGTCGCCAAAATTCTCAAGCTAAAAAGGTTGAGAACCCCTGCTCTAAAGGATATTCCATGGACTTAACTTGCTATTGATAACAATCCGTATGAAAATGCATAAACAGTTAACTTATCTCAACTGATAATGAAGAAAAATATAGGAGCATCCAACTTAAAGAAACATGCCACGCTTGCGAGCGCATTCTTGCGTCGCTCTCCCTCATTCCACGTTTTTCGCAGTAGTGCCCTTCTTTCAAAGACAATTTTTGCCTATTTTACAGATGTTCCTTTTCTGAGAGATGATTTCTATCAGTTTTTTAATGATCAATATTAGGTATCTTTTAAACCAGAAAACTCACAACTGGAAATCTAGCAAATGTGAAATGAAGAGGAGAAAAGATGGTGACTATTTGATGCGTTTCAATATTAAATTTTCATCCAATGGGGGAAAACACATTGAATACGAGGAAAATGTAATTAATTTTCATATCAGAATAAAAGGAACAAGTCGGAATCCAAAGCTAAACCCTAATGGAGTCACCAACTGAAGAAGGAAACAATTCAGAAGTAGGTAAAGATCGTCTATAAAAAGAGGTCCAACTCAAAAACTAAATGCCACAACGTTGAGGAGAGCTTATATTTCGCAAACGCCACTTGCTCCTCCCTCGAGGAAGTTGGTAAATATTTTTGGTTATTCTACACAAGCCTCTAGATATAGGGATTTCTTTCTGAACGAATAGAATAATTTATTTTGCAAGGATTGGAATGTACTGGTATTGCATACGCGGAATTTTGTTTTCTTCGTCAAAAGTTCTGTGATTATGTAGGCTTAAATAATAGTAATAATACAACGTCGTAGAAGATATTTTTGATCATTGTACACGGGCTCTAAGATTAAGGTTTTTGAAATGAAATAATCAAAAATGTTAATAAAATAAATGAATAAAACGATCTATTTCTCACAGTATTGCAAAATACTCGTAACTGTAATGTAAAACTTCTCAATTTCTTAATTCGTACTATTCAACATCGATTTTGTCTGAAGTTCCGAAGACAACGGGTATTAGAAAAGAATGGTTTTAAATATGTATTATAAATCTAGGGTATGCTTAAAGAATTTGGTACTTGTCTGCGAAAAATGAGATATTTCGAACTTGTTCCACATGGCAGTGGTCGATAGGGTTGTCAAAATAAACGATTTTGATTATTTGATGGTCAGTTACTGTTGTTACTAGACAATTTAGAATACCATGACTGATTGTTATAAGCTAATGGAGATTGAGCAGAGTTCGAAACTTTGACAGTTATGAATAAACCATACATGAGTACGTAAATGATGAAACGGAGAACCTACTTTTTCATTGAATGAATACGGTGTCACTGGAACAATACTGTCCCTTCAATCTGACGAAGGCTCAGATTTCATTCTCGTCACCGAAATGAAACGATAGAAACAAGTGTGGAATACAGAAATGCTCGATCAGCCCTCAAGACATGTGCACTATGCTGGGAAGGGGAAAAGGACCATAAAGCGCTCGTTATGGGGAGGTTGCCTCAGCCCCGAGTTTATTCGTCCTACGTGACGTGAAACACTTCGCCGGGCCAGTCATCTGTTTGGGAAACAAATCTCTCTGGAGACAGAAGCTTGGTGATGGCATACATAGGTTTCCAAGGTTCACGACGACAGTTTCTAGCCTGATATTTTGATTGCCGGAATGATACTGCACCGTATAAGACTTGGTTTTTGGAGTGACATGCAGGAAAGACTTGATGCATGAATAAATTTGATGACCGGGCAAATATGAACTCCAATTGGTCTAAAATGAGCACTTTTGGCGGATATTTGAATGAAGGTACGTGATTGCATATTTGGTGGAAATCGATTCCAACTTCATAGGACACCTATTGCCAACGCCGAAGCAAGAGAGATGCCATTGGGTATCAGATGACAATGATTGTCAGACAAGAAGATAATACCACAAATGGTTTGCAACAGTGTTTCCCTCCACTCAATCACCAAGTTAACTCACATTGTAGTGTTTAACTCAACATGGAATAATAAACCCACGCCTCTTGTCGTTCTTAGCTTCTTAAATATGTATTGTCATCCAATCTAAACGTGCATACAAAATTGCAGCTCAATCGGTTGAGAGCATCTGCTTCAAAATCGGGTCGCAAGATTCCACCCAAACTTCCTCACATACATACATTGCAAGTTAAATAAAAGCTTTTAAAAATGGATCACTATTCTACAGTCACGCTAAAACTCGAGAACGGCTGGACCGATTTGGTTAATTAGGGTCTGGAATTCGCTGCCCTCTTGTTGATGAAGAATAACGCAAGCTCCACACTAACCCGGCGACCTACCCGGCAACGAGACCGTGTAGTCCATCTAGTTGCTTTCACATTTGCCCGGTGTCCGTGGCCGATCCCGGCAACTTTTCTCTCAGTCTCGTTTTGAGTGCAGAGCAAGATGGACCGTTCTGTTTTGTTAGCCTGGTTGGTGGTCTATCGGGGGATGAAGAGAAGAAGAAGGAATAGAATTCACTGGGTTCATCCTATTAATTTGAGAAGAAATGAAATGGGAGCATTTTATGTACTCTATAATGAACTTAGAGAAGACGAAGAAAAGACCATAGGACTGGGTGGTCATGCACCAAGTTGATTAAAATTTCCACGTTGACTTCTGCCATTGCTTAATTTAAAACACCACAGAAATGAACAACGATGTGTTACGAATGAGATAAAAAGTCGGACTAACGTTCCGGGTAGATGTGAAGGGCTCCATAGATCCTCGAACCCCTCAGCCAGGCGAACTTCTTGAAGAGGAACATCACCCGGTCTCTTGCCGGCTTGATGTGAAAGGCACCCGGGCACCCAGTGCGTTCTACCCGGCTGCCGGGTTAGTGTGAAGTAAGCTTGTGTAAGTGAAGTGCTTATAATTTTGATTATATAAGAGTGATCACATAAAAACTGGACATAAGGACGACCCTGTAATGTATCCATTACTTACCAATATATATTTCCTCCTAGGAATCCACTGTGCAGCGATTTCATGGAACTACAAAACACCGATAACGAAATATCTAATTGCTGCACGTTAAAGCACAATGGAAGTCTCACAGAGGCTGTCACATTTCTCCAACCATATCTCGATGGCCGGCATGTGACGAGGGGCCCTTTCCCATCCACTCACGTCCTTCACATTCTTTTCACATCCTCCTCGGAAAAGGTTCCAGAATTCTAAGAAATAACCAATAAACCGAAACGCACCGCCACCTCTTGGAAGATTGGAAGCAGACCGAAATTCCGGCGTATAAGGAGAACGAGAGGCGCAAACGGAAATTGGAAAGTCCCAACTTTTCTCGTGACAATTTACTGGAAGAGTGGAGACGAAAGAAGGGAAAGAAGAAATAAACAGGGAATGATTCCGAAAATGGAATTATCCGATAATTGGCAATCCAGGGCAGAGAGGAAATGGTGTTTGTGGGTTCTGAAAACACTATAGGTAGGTACACGAGAGGTTGGGGAGAAAGGAAACTGTGTTACAAAGTTTTCAAACTACTAACTTGAGTTTTTATTGGGAACAGCATTTGGTTTGAGTTTATTTCTACTAACTTCCCGCGTCTGGCTCGTGAGCAAGTTTGGGATTTATAGGGCCTTTTCGCTGCGTTAAAACCGGATGTATGGAAGGAATATTGAAATGTTCTTCACTGCTGTATTTCCTTGACAATTTGTGCACACCTCTTCATCCTTTGCAGCAATACAGCTTGCAGGAGGCTATTGATTGGCGTCTGGCTCCCAAGCAACATTAGTTCTGAAAACGCCACAGCTGGCTTATTGTACCTAGGTAGTTAACCTGATAGTTTTTTAGGACGTCCCTCTGGGAAAAGGCTTCTTCAGTGGAGGGATGCCTATTAGAATCTATCCAGTGGGGTGGGGGACAACCCAAACACGAGAAGCAGAAAAAAACTGACAATAACACTGTTTTTGCCCATTCCATGCAAAAAGCAGCCTTTTCAAGAAATTCGTTCGACTGCCTTGCTTTCAATTCTTTACCGATTCTCAATATTCTCTTGTTGTTCGATCTAAATTTGACCCGTCTTGCGCAACAAACGTCGGAAATTCTGAATTTGACAACGAAGGTGAGGAATTCAAGGTAATGCCAAAAAACGTGTTTTCGCCTGACTAATTTGGTGGGCGCTACTCAGCTTCAAAATTTCAATCTATTTTCATGATTCTTATTTTGCACGATACCAATTTCAGAATAGTTGTGAAACCGAAACTGCAATGAATGCATATTGACACCTAAAAAATAGAGAACAGTAGATTTATGTGAATGGAACAAAGAGTGAGGATGCTGTCTATCAAGAAGTATGGTGTTACTCAAGGAACGCCTCTCGGGCCTGTGTTATTTTTGCTATTCATAAATGACGTGATGGCACAAAACTATAAAGTCACCATCTATCTCTTTGCGGATGATATTGCTCTTGTCAATTCTGGGAATAATTAGGAGGAGGTCTAGGAAAAGGCAAAACCATATCCGTCAATGCAAGTAAATCATTGCACATCACCATCACCAGGAAAGAAGACAAAGTGGAAGCAGAACGAAAGATGTCTTCGATACCCTGGCTGTCGTCAAGATTCGTGTCAATGTCCGATAATAGAAAAAACAAAAACAAAAATATATATATATTTAGGGATAACAATCGACAACAAGTTGAAATGGGATGTAGACGTCAACAACCTGTATCAACAACTGAGAAAATGCTGATACATACTATATTCCATAAAATATTTCCCAAAAGAATTGAAAAAAGAAAAAAAAAACCCACTCATCGGAATCACTTTTTGATTCATATAAAAAAGAATAGAAATTATTTTTTGAGAATGTAATGGAAACTAAAAGAACTAGTTATAGTAGTTATAGAATAAAGCTACCAAAAGTCAAGAACTGTTACGCATAACAAACAACAAGGTATAAAGGAATTCAAATTATAAACAAGGATTTTCAATTAATAACTAGTATGCTAAAAATAAATAACGAAAACCTATACAAAAGAGAAATAAATAGACAGATAGACCTATACAGAAGAGAAATAACAGTAGGAGATACGATTATTTTATCAACAAGACGAGTAACTAAGAAGTATTTGGGGATATTATTGAAATAATCCACCAGTGTGACGGGTTGTGAGTGGAAAAAAGCAGAAATTTTTATACTATAAAAGGCAAGTAAACAACTCCGTGCTAGAGCTCAGCAGTTGTATGTTTTCTAGCACGGTCGATGATATTTGTATCAGGATATCATATTATAATCAGGAAAAATGAAGATGATATTGTTTTCTACTTTGTGAACATATAGAAATGGACAATAAAGAATATTATTATTATTAATAATAGTTTCATTCTTTACAAATAGTCGCAAGATATGACTGATAGAAACCTAGAGAATTTGTAACAGGAAAAATCTATCCCAAGTTTGTAATTCTCGAGAAGTGCAAGCAAAGGTAAATAGGTCCAAAAAGCCCAAAATATAGGTCGCACGGTTGCCTGGAATCGTTTAGTTTGGCCGGAAATGAAAGGATGGCGTTGTACTTAGTATGGGGCAAGTTGAGTGTCCCTACAGAAAAATATTCCATCCGAGTTCGCGTTTCCCGGCGAATTTCACTTCATAGAATCTATTTAAATGTTTCCGCTACGAGGAGGAAACCTCGCGAAACTAAGCTCCGCCCGGCTGATGGAAACCTGCTTGAAAATTCCCTACTGCTCCGGCGATTCACCCCTCGGGCTTTTCCCCCTTTTCTGAATTAAACAGAGAAACGGAATTTTCAAAAACGATGAAAAAGATGGGGGAGAGGTTCTCGCTTCAACAAGGTGTACGGAACATCATTTAGTAGGCTCGATTTCGTCTCGCCCTTCCAATTATAAAATCGTCATCCTGAGTGAAATCAACCAAGGTCCCTATCTAACTTTTCTTTTCTTTCATCTTTTCTTTGCAATTCAAATTTTAGGTAAGGAAACGAAGATAAACTTCAACACCAAATTTTAATTGTATTTCCCTTTCATTTGCAGAACTTCTCAGAACCAGAGCTTCTACACAGAGTAAAATAATTTTTTTTGAAGTCGGAGCGGTTGTATGTAGCTTCTTCGTGTCGAAACTTGACCTTGAAGACGATTAAAATGCTGTGAATAAACTTGGGAGATTTCTAAATTAAAAACGCTGTAACTTACCACGCAAACGTTTATATTACCGCCCTAGATAATCCATCCACGTGAATCACCCGAAAGTTACCGACAACTTGATTTAAAAAGTCGCTATGGAAAACCAAATTAATTTACAATTATATCAGCTGATTCGAAAGTCACATTTCCTGAGCCCAAGTATTTTCATCTAGTATGCAATTCCAAGATATGGATGAGGAGGATATAGCTTTTTTTCTCATTTTAAGGCGGAGGATGAAAATTCAAACGAATTCAATATACTGTGGAAATCACGAGTATACTCTTCAGGTACCTACTTCCTTACAGATTCAATCATAGAGTTACTAGAAAAGTCCGCCGTTTTGTCAGATACACAAAACCCATTCGTTTGTGAACAGCGTCTACGGATTTTCTAAACCGTCGGCGGTTCCTTACGATTGGTTTATGCATTCGACAAAACTAATTCAAATCGTCACTTGAGAGATCTGGCGTTATCACCATTCGATTCAGCGAGAAAAGTTACGCATGTTCCGCCTCCAGCTTTTTCGTCGAGATTAAAAAAAACCTCAATTTCAACAGAAAACAGCAGTTTTTCTGCAGTTAGACATCATTTCCTTAACTAAACATAATTTCAAAACCAAACCGACTACACTGTTGGAAAGCTGACATTTTGGCGCACGTTTTATCAGGCCTGCACAGTTCTGCGTCAAGCATTAATGGGGCGGGTAGGCAATATGAAAAACAGGTGATTTCATGATTTTGACGAAGCAGCCATTTCGCGCGGCAATCGCACATCCTCAATGCAATAAAAAAATGTTTTCTGACATCAAATAGACAGGAAATTTAACGTTCTTTCCAACAGGGTCTTTGCAATTGAGCTATCTCTGAAATTGAGGGAGTAATGACAGTTTTAGTGACATAAGATCGAAAACCCGGAAAAAAATCCTGTCGCTAATAACTCAAAAACCAGACCTCTAAAAAAATTGCTAAGAGGCATTTTTGGTTGGAAATGATTTGTAGAACACGAAGGGGTCGGCTTGGGCACCGTGGATTACGTCTAACACACATAGATCAGTGATCACATAGAAGAGTCATCTAATACAGGAATAATAAACCTCTAGGATTTGCAGCGATTTTTCGACCCAATCGCACTACTTTCCCTCAACCCATCCATTTGTAGGGAAAGTACTCGTACATAATCAACAACTAAGTGTCTCTTCGCTGATGAAGGCCGTAATCCCTTCAGTCATCTCGCATCCACACGAACACTTGAAACGGATTTTAGAGTCGGCATTTCGAGACATCTCTCGTTTTCTCCCCAGCAAACCGCGAACGTTACTCGGCCTCTTATAATACGTACATTTTTTCGAGCAGGAGAAACCCTCAGTAATGAGCTTCTTCCCTTCATTAAAACCGCCCTTTTTAACGACTTTTTTTTTTTCGCAAAAAAAAGACGGTTTTCCTCCCTTCGGCGTCTATATTTATTTTTTCACTTATTCCTCTCTCTTCCTCGTCCGCGAGTCGTTAAGTGTTTGTTGAGGAGAGTTCTGCACCTGACAGGAGCACCTGGGGCCGGCGGATCCCAGGCAAAGGGAAGATTCCCTTCTTTCTCTCGGTGGAAGGGTTTTTTTTTTCTTTCGAAGCGCTAAAAGCCAAATCCACCCCTTTGCTTCCTCTGCTAGACGTAAACCTTTTTGGAACCTCTGCATCTTTTTTCGTAGTTTAATTGGACGTTTGAAACGAGAAAAGGGGTCCTAACCTGATTTGGTCGGCGGAGCCTTCCATTGGCAGAGAAGGGAAAAACATTAGTTAACTAACAACTACAACTTTTTTCCTTTCCTAACATTTTCCATCAATTAAATTACTTGTAACTGTAAGACCTACTAGCTAGTTGTTCGTTGTAGTTGCAAATAACAACGAACAACTAAACATCTTTTAGCATGGATAACAAAGTGTTAACAATGTGAAATTATTCCACACATGCAGAGTTAGCCTCTTATACAGGTTGAAACAATACAAAGGTTATTCCACATGTCCAGATTGAACGGCTTATCCGGGTTATGCCACTTATCCACGCCATTCCACTCAACCAGGTTGTTTCACACATCCGGGTTGAAACATCAACCCAGGTTATGTCACTTTTCCTTCTTCATTTAACTTATCCAGGTTGGTCCATTCATATACACTTTACGAAACCGCAATTACCAATTACCCAGGTTGAACGACTTATCCAAGCTGTTCGAATTATACACGTTGAACGACTAAAACAGGTTATTCGAATTATCCACGTTGGACCATCTATACAGGTTATGCCGCTCATCCAGGTTGAACCACTGATCCAGGTTATTCCAGGTATCCGGGATGAACCGTTTATTCACTTTATGCCACTTATCCACGTCATTTAACTTATCCAGGTTGGTCCATTCATATAAACTTTACGAAACCGCAATTACCAATTACCCAGGTTGAACGACTTATTCAAGCTTTTCGAATTATACACGTTGAATGACTAAAACAGGTTATTCGAATTATCCACGTTGGACCATCTATACAGGTTATGCCGCTTATCCAGGTTGAACCACTGATCCAGGTTATTCCAGGTATCCGGGATGAACCATTTATTCACTTTATGCTACTTATCCACGTCATTTAACTTATCCAGGTTGTTCCATTCATACACTTCACTTATCCTGGTTGAATTACATATCCAGGTTATTCCTCATATACGGGTTGAACCATTTCTCCACTTCAAGTCACTTATCCAGGTTATACGAACTATCCAGGTTGAACCAATTACGAAGGCTATGCCATTTATCCAGCTTGAACCACTCATTTTTAGATGTCAGTTGTTACTCGCAACTATAGGTTTGTTTTGACAAGAGGTTCCGAACCAGTTCGGGATAGAACCAGAACCTACAGGGGGAGGGATAGAACTAACGAGAACTTTCGGTATTCGTTCTACTTGTACGAAAATGCAGGTTTTCTGCCATTCAAAATGCGATTCACATATATCTAGGAACAGTAAGCAAAATAAAAAACGGTTAGTTAAAACCCTGGACAAAAATTAAGCCTGCTCTCTCTCTCTCTCTCTCTCTCTCTCTCTCTCTCTCTCTGTAATTAAAATTATTACAAAAAGGTTTATTATGTATGTTTATTATGTAACACGTTATTTAAATTCAGCGATAACGTGCCTTTAATTGTACCAGTGGGACCCATTTGTGATATGTTATCCAAGTTTCATCAATTTTGGCCCAGGAGTAACAAGGAAATTGTCAAGCAAACTGCTAGGAATTGATTGCACGAATACGAACTTCATTGGCCTCTGTGGTAGTCTCAGAAACTTGCCATTCTATTTATCAGAAAAAATCAATGTTATCGCAAAATCTGACGACTAAAGTGTCAATCACGTATACGCATAAACGAACGATCCCGTGAATATCGCCGATACGTTATAAATATCTCTTAATAAAGCGTGTAGCAACATATGAATGAGTGGGTTGCCCACGGGTACCCATTTATTCCTCTTCCGTCGTGAATTATTTACTGATCGTAATGGAAGGGAAAAAGTGAATGAAACCCCGGGCTACCTCTGCCACTCGAGGAAAAAAAAAGCTACCTTTCAAAATGCTTGAATAAAATATCTCGGAACCTCCCAGCGACGAACGGAAAGAACTGTTCAGTGGTTTTCAAAGAACCTCGGGAAAAAAAGCAAAAGAAAAATACGGATAAATCTTCGAGAGAAAGTTTCAATTTGAAAAGAAAGGAAGGAACGGTGAAAAGAACGTAAAAGCCCCAGCTCGTTAAAAAAAACCCGCAACTCTGACTTAATTTCGTCATCCGATATGAGAGATAGAAAAATTGCTACATATTATTACAGAAAGTTTATGACGTCAGTTCGGCTACATGTTATATCCTAATTATAAGAATACGTAGCGAGTTATTTATGCAATATTAGCTAATATGTGAATTTACATTCCGTATTCAGGATATGATAAGACACATACTTCGATTCAATTTCTGCTACACCTGACACGATGAATAGTTATGTCATTACAGATAATAATGTAAGACCGTCAGTAATAATGTCATTATTTCGTTCAGTAACGTGTCTCAAGCTAAACATTTTGTCTGTATAGTAACTTGTGCGGCAAGCATTATCGCGTTAGTTGCTAAACAAGGAGTGAATCGTGAACACTGAATGAAGAAATGGCTAAGGGAAAGTGAGCAGTATTCTCATCTTGTCTTGCTGAGAGAAATCAGGGCGTCAAAATGGGCTGAAGATTTCTGCAACAATTTTCAAATGGATGGAAGTTGTTTCGACAAGCTACTAGAATTGGTTACTCCCTACTAATTGAGACAAAGCTATCACGAGACAGAGTGTAACCGTCAAGGGAGTCCAGCTGTCACTTTAAGATATCTGGCAACTTTGAGAAACTTCGAAGATTTAAAATTCTCAGCGATTATGTCGCCATCATCAGTTAGCATTGCTGTAACAAAAACATGAGAACCGCTTATCCATGTGCTGCAGAACTACACGGAAATAAACCAAGCCTACCACTTCGAGTGAACGGGTACGAGATTTAATCATTGTCCTGAGGAATCCCTTCGTAGGTTTCAATGAAATACCGTAGAAGATCTTAATTTTCAACGGTTACTCCCACGTTCTCTTCTGATATTACATCATCGCCCTCCATCATTCGCAGATGATCACTGCGGAGCACTTGTTCAGCTGAGTAATGACGATGAACTGACGTCAATCACCCTACGCTATCAGTAATAATGACACCTCGATATCAGAAAATCCGGATCCATATCATTCCAGTCCGTCATTCCATCATTACCAACCCTAGACGATCAGTACTACTGTCATTCTGATAAAGTATTGTCATTATTATTGATAGTGTAGGGGCCGCTTAAACTTCAAAGAGACTCTTTTCCTCGAAGTCTATCACGAAACCTCCAACTTCACAATGCAGACCCAACATTCAAGTACCTACTTCCTCCAAATCTCTCAAAAACGTAATCACGACCAATTTTAATACTCTCTTCCCCGAAAGAACTGGTTTTTCCCTGGAGAATTCATAAATTCTGTCATTTAAACAGGAACTACTTTTTCGTACATTTCATAGGATAAAGTAATCATTATTAGAGAAAGTCAAGGTACCCCAACAGTCAATTCGATATCTCCTACAGTTATAACAAAGAACCATCCAATTAAGAAATAGCAAGATTACTAGAACAGCATACTACGTGGCGGCGTATTATTAAAGAAAGTTTATTACGTCAGTTCGACTACCTTTTGCTTCTTTATTATGAGAATTCGTAGTGAGTTCATTCTGTTTGGATTATTTTGTTTCAATAACTGAATTTGAATTTCTTGCCAAAAAATAAGGGGCGGTTTACTTCAACAAGTTTATTGATAGCTCCACAAATAACGGAAATAGAAAGGGTGGTTCGCTCATTAAGTCAAACTCTGTAGACAACGTTCTATCTTACTCCGTTGGCCCTTGGGAAATGAATCAGACGTTTTCAAGCGTCTGGTCATCCTCAGATTACCGCATTCAGGTCATTGGAAGGGGCAATTATACCATTCCATCACCTCAAATCTGTCCCT
The DNA here is from genome assembly GCA_031894815.1 of Creontiades dilutus. Lineage (NCBI taxonomy): Eukaryota > Metazoa > Arthropoda > Insecta > Hemiptera > Miridae > Creontiades > Creontiades dilutus. The sequence goes on along the minus strand of JAVIWC010007566.1, from coordinate 742,473 downwards.
CTTTACGAAAGGGCTTTCTTTGTCTACCCCTGTGTTTCAGGGAAGGAACCGCCACTGACTGGAACGAATGTAGAGCTTTCGGGCTTTCCACGTTTAACACGTTGACTGCCAGTGAGTACCAAATTGGTACTCAGAGAGGATTACCCATAGGGCATGAGTACCAAATCGGTACTCACCTACGATCCTGACGTCATCGACTCTTGACACTCTATGAACTGTTTTCGGAACTAGAACGCTGTGTAAATCTTCCAGGTACAGCATCGCATGCTTAGCATCGTATTTTTCCGTCCGTATTCATAAGTATTGAATAAGTATAAAATAAGTATTGAAGTGAGTTTGGTTTTGAAAAAACCGATGATTTAGGTACCTTCTTATTTGAGACAGGGTTCGGCCAATTTTTTTTTAATAAATAGTTTTGTGCAAGATGTTAGCGTTGAATCATTACAACCTATATTTACCTTTTTTTATGAGATAATTAGGGGTGAGTACCGAATTGGTACTCAGCAAAGGTTCACTCCTGGCCCAGTGAGTATCAAAGTGGTACTCAGGTTTTTTGGGTCCCTGAGACCATGGTTTCGTCAAAAGGTCGCCCGGCCCATCAAAATATCATTTTTCCGGGGTGTTTCTACAAGAATTTTCAAAAAAAAAATTTGGCCTGAGCGGAACCCTCGGCCTACGTAGCCATGGCAGTCAACGAGTTAAAAAATCATTTCCCAAGTGTGACTTGATTTAACCAGATTTTTAAATCCCTGCCTCCTCTCTGAATAACTACACTACCTAACGACCCTGTGTGTTAAGCCATGTTAACCAGCTAGCTTGGAATAAGATAAATGAAAAAACCAAATCCAATTTTCCCGTCGATTAACGCCGCGTTCAGTACGCCTAACTCTCTTGCTCCCTTTGATGTGTCACGAACCGAAATAACGAGATAATGCGTCGTGTGACGTTCTTAACGAGTGACTCGCTCCGCGGTAACCCTGCTTCGGGGGAAAAAAAATGTTGCCATCCTCAAAGGACTAGGTTTCCTACCTTACTCAACGGAGTCGCCAACTCATAAATAATTCACAGGATACCCCTGGGCTTGCCATGATAAAAGGTGAAGGTTGTCCAACCTGAATAAAACGGTTTCCTAGCACTGTGTTCGTGTGGGAGATGGGATCTCCACTCCGGATTGTCCCTTTTTGAGTGCGCTATTTACTCAACAGCTGTTTCCTAATCATTAACGAATACACCGCCGGAGTTTCTTAAAACAAATCAGTGAGCGATATTTGAAACCAAATGAGAGTAATCCATCCGAAGTTGAGGAAATTAGAAAATTGGCATTGATTTGTTTCGCAACCATGGTTTGTTAGCAGCTTCTTCATTATTACGACCCACCAATTGGAATTCTTGTAGGGATGCAAAACCCCCGAAACTTCCTGCAGATCTTCCAGGTGCCGACTCGTGGGATTTTGGGGAATGAATTCGGGAAAACATTTGGGGACATAATTCCTCCAGTAACTTATCTTTTGAACCTCATTAGGTTCTCATTTTCGAAAAATACCAGCACAATAATCCTCAAGCAGGGTTCAGATCCATCCGGATCTTTTGGAAATACGGATAGAGGAAGCTAGTAAAGAGCGGTGAAGGTGATGGAGGGGAATCGGCCGCGCACGAGTCAACAACTCGTTTCCCGCGCTCCCTCCAACAGCTGTTTCGGTTCCCGACGCCATTCCGTATGCGCAGTAGTGAACTGCGCCATCCGGAACGAAAAATATTTGAAAAATCTGATGCGTACAGTTTGCTTCAAAACTGCCTGTCCGGAAAAAATATTCCCTCTCCCCAGCTGGTGTCCAACCAATCAGCTGTTCGTATTCACTTTACGGATAGCTTGCCTGATGGATGTGAATCCAGCTTCAGAGTGGGCAAAGCAATTTGAAGTTTTAGTGTGCAATGTCCGTCCTCCGCACGGAACATGAAAGGCACGTGACTTGAAGGAAAACTTGAAGCTGCAAAACGTACGCGAGTCTTTGATAGACCGTTGGAAGGGGAAAGATGCTGTGTTATCAAGCAAGAGAGGGAACAGACTTGGGCAAGTTGGATGAAAATATGAATCGAAGAGCATCTAGAGAGATGGACACGCGCTTAATAACAGATGTCAAATTTGGGTAGAGAGAAATCATGGAAGGGTGAGCTTTTTTCCAACACGATCCTTTCAGGACACGGGCTAACAGAATGGGAATATTAGACGTCCCTATGTTGTCTAAACTGTCAAGAAGCAGAAGATGACGTGTTTCGCACTATCTTCGTTGGTAAGCAGTGGGGAACAGAATAAACACAGCTGCAGGTCGCGAAACCAGAATTGATAGTAGCCAAAATGTTTGAAATTGAGAAACATTGAATCTCTGAAGGCATCATATAGAGCCGTACAAGGACTACAGACACAGAGAAGGAAGCATATGAACCGAGAGGAGAATCCCTTAAGGACGCTACCATAAGTACTGTGTACAGTTCCAGGCCAAGTTCCAACATGGTAGAAGGAAGGTGAGGTTTTACTGAGTTAGAATGTTACATAACTCGGAGTGCTGTCCCTTCGAGTTTCTTATGAGATCCGATTTCCACCTTCGGATCTCACAGATTTCATCGCCCGCTTATGTGAAAAACACGGAATGTAGAAAGCACGACGATTTTGGATGTGAATATTCCTCATTGTACCCTTGAAAAACTTCAGAGATTCTGCAAACATCGATATTCAGGTGGGTACAAATATTTCCGCTGAAACGAAAAGCTCTTTTTTATCTACCGTTGCAATAACATCGAGCGAATCACCGATTCACGGTTCCCCGGCGGAAACTTCGTCAAATATTAATCCAACGATAAATGTACAGGGTAATCTAAAACCCTATTCGAGTGAAAGTTACGTCAGAGAGGAAACAAAGTTATTCCATAATGAAATCGCCCCGGGGGGGCAGGCGCTGGTTATTGCAATATGGAAATATTATGAGAGAATCGGTTTCTGACAGCCGCTGCGTTGAGTGGAAACGCGTGAAATCGAGATGAGCTCCCCTCACTTTGATCACGACCCGATTGCCGAGGGAAGCAAATTTTATTTAATTCTGTTTTCTCTCGCCAATCTAACTAACAGAAAATACACTTTCGCGTTAGTTGAAATTACGTGTGTCGCATCAACTAAAAGGTGTATTTTTAGAAGTGAGTATATTAGAGGCTTCTTCTCCTTAAAAACTTCGGATTAGGACACAAAGTTTCATTACATCTACATTACAATAATTAATTACTGATCTGCTACTGATTACTGATGGCAACATTAAAATTCAGAAATCCGTAGGAGCTTCTGACATTAATCAATTTAGTCTATGTTTGTAACCTTATATTGTATTAACCTAGTTCAATTTTAATTTTCTTGCAGTCTGAATATTATTAATAATATTCACTATTCTTAAAATGATGTTTAGATTCAGTTTTGTGGAGTGTTGCTGTTTATCAACATTATTTGGACTCCATCAACTGGTCAACCCTGTGGAACGAACGAAGAGAAGATGTAACACTATTTTTCACTTCTCATGTCTGCCATAGTCCGTTAACCCCGCGTTTTTCTTGAGCCTTCGTGTCTATAATCATCTAGGCGATTTCTTAATATCAGTGTACGATTTTGTTACAAATCAATTAAAATCCGTGTTGTACTATAAGGAAAACCAGCATGTACACATGAAAATTTTGTACTTGGTCGGCTGTATCATTCCCCAACCTTGTACAGAATCCATGCCTTGCTGCTTGATCACCAGCCCAGGATTATTGTGGTGGGATCTTACTTACTTACGAATCCATCTCCTGTGGAGTTTGCTTTCATTTCCATTATATTTGGACGGAACTTTGGGACCAGGAGTTACTTATCTACCTTCTAAACTTCGGCCAGTACAGAAATCTCACTTTGTCTCTCTTTCTGACCCTTCAAGTACCCACTTAAGACGGGAATCTAACAAATTGCCAGTTGTTACCTCAACTTAATCAACTAAGTTAAATTATCGATACATTTTTATTCAATTTTCCTAGTCAAACCTAACACACACATATCCTTTACAAATTTACAGTCCACTCAATTTATAGTTACTAGCAGGAGTACATGGGGCTAAACCCAGGTGGAATGTTTCAATTCCACAAGGGGAACACACCTCTGTATTCTAAACAAAAATTGTGGAAATTGAGGCAGCAGCAGCTGAGAGCCTTAGGAGGGGACACAAAAAGGCCCACGTCCGCATCCTCTCAGACAGCCAAGCTTCGATAAAAGTCACGAGTGGTTTGGGGCTGCATGGAAACCCTTAACAACCTAGCCAAACATAACCGGGTTCGCCTGGAATGGGTGTCGGGGCATAAAGGAATATCTGGTAACGAGAAGGCTGACGAGCTTGCAAGAAGGGGCTCCCAAACTCCATTTGTAGACCCTGAGCCGCCAGTCGGTATACCAAAAACGGCCTTCAGATGGGCCATAAACATATGGGTCAACAAACAAACCACATAATATTGAAGGACATGTCCACAGTGAACTCATGGTGCCGGAACCCAACACCAAAATGACTGAATACTACTTGGCAAAAACCGTAGGGCACTAAAAACAATGGTCGGCCTCATAAACGGCTTTGTACCTCTAAGGTTCCACTTACACCGCATTGGGGTCACACAAAGTTCAACCCTATGCAGGTTATTTGAGAAGACTGACGAAACGGCATCTCACATAATATTTGAGTGCCCACCACTCACCTCTTGCAGATTTGAGCTCCATGGGGAAAAAACCCCAATGAGGTCCATTCAGAGCGAACAACTAATCAAGGGCCTCAAACGCCTTACCAAGGGGCTGAATCTCATTGATTAAATGAAAAACCCTCGAGAAAATACAATAAGCCAACAGGCTTCCGTGCTGGGGGCCTGTAACCCCCGCCCTGAGAGTTCTAGTCCACATCTACATAGTTACTAGCTGAGCATTTTGGTTGTAGCTAGTAAATCTGCACTATCATTACCACACATCATCAGTTGTAAGGAAATCTACCTAGTAGCTTTATCAACCGGTAATTGATGGGGTTGGAACTGTAACTAATGCAGCAGTTTTTCAGCAAAAGGTATGCAGCTCTTGTCAATTGACGAATCAACAAAGTAACCAACTCGAAAAACACATGATTTGAACCTCCTCATTCGCAATACCAACGATCTACGTTACAAGTTGATTTAATGCAGAGTTGATATACCTTTGTGTAATAATGTGCGGCGTTTTTAAAGTTCTGTGGTACCTCAGAGAGTCGCAGCATCCAGGTTTGCAGTTCTACAACCTTCAACCTATTACGTTTTCCTTAATAATCAGGCAGAAAGAAATATTTTCCATTAACTGTCGCAATTTAGCGGTCGCCCATTTTAATTGGGAGACTCCCACCGCATAATTCACAGAACAACACGTTGGGCTTACGGCGACCGTAATTGCCGGCAAAGTGCTAGCCCCTTCCATCGGAGCGGATGGAAAGCCGGAAAATGCAATTAAACGTCTTCGTAGGTAGGGGGCCATATTTTTCAATATTTTCCACCACTCTCGCTCTTCCTCGTCTTTAGAGAAGAGAGGCGGAGAGAAAAAAGTCCGGATAGTTTCCCGAGACCCTGGAGAGTTTTCCAGCCGGTAACTTGAGAAACCGCAATACTGAAGAGCTGGTGGAGCTCGAAGCGGAAAGGTTTTTCGTAAAACGCTGTTTTTTCTTCGTATTTAGAAGTTGGCCAGTTAAGTGAAAAAATTCATCGGTCCCTCCCGCATATCCAGCAGATCTTTTGAGATTCAAGTTTTTCGATTTGTGGTAGTTGATAGATTTCCATAGATGTAATAAATTGGGGGAGACCTCCTCCTCAAACTGCCTGTCAACCTTCTAAATTCATATTTAATCTGATTTCTGAACGGTTAAACGTGAACTTGAACGTCTTCTAAGTATCTTGTTAGCAATTTGGCTTTTGAAATGTCGTGCCTTTCCGTGTATTCGTCTCAAATCAGCTCGAATTCAAAGGATGATTGGAAAATGAAACGATTATATTAACGAATATTTGTAGCGAATATTGTAAGGGATGATTACAATGGAGAAGTGAATCTCAAACCTTGTCACAATTTCCTGGAGGTTGGAAAAGTTTTTGAGATTTTAGAAATCATGGAGTTGTTTTTGACAAGAGAATCAGGAAGAACGCTTCAAATTTATTTTTTTATTTATTTATTATTTATTGAAAAAAACACCAAAGATAAGATGAGGCCATTAATGAGAAATTAAATTAATTGAGGCTTATACTATTACTAGTTTTTCCGCAAAATGATATTAATAAGTTTTTTGCCCACCGAGGTCTAAATCAGATGAACTTGTGTTCCCCGGGGGAATCCTGTCCTTGCTTAGAACTTAATAATACATAATGTAGCACCTCACATCAACCCTTACGGCCCTCGACAAATCAACACGAGAGATCAACCTACTGTTATATCATTTGACAATATATGAAGCGAAGTTTTTAATCGCTTTAGCAGAGTAAAAATTACTGACATAAACGTGATTATTGAACGAAAATTTAAGAGCAGCAATATAAGCATTTCACCGATAAAGTTCCGTACGACAACGGGGCAAGACAAATTACTAGATGAACGTTTTTTATTTCTGTTTTAGATTATGTCAATGATACATGACTTGAAATCAGCGTCTCATGCTTCGGTCTTGTCCATTACATGTGCCCTAAGGAGAGTCCCATTTATTGGTCAACACAGAAGCTGAACATGGAGCGCCCAGATCGAACATTTTTACTTAACCGCTTAAGATCCTTAACTTCCTCGAACAGGAGGAACTTGTTTACTATTTATTAGAGTCTTGTAATTCTTATTTCGATCTAAATAACTAACTCTAATTACAATGGATCCTGATTTAAGAAACACGTTTAGCAGGTTGAGGAAACCGTCCCTGAGCTGTTTACAGTCACTATTAAACGAAATTGTACTTTTTGTTTTCCTCCCTTTGTTTTGGATTGACACAGCAACTGAGCTCTTAATACATTTTACTTTGTAATCTATGGTAATAATATTTTCAGCATCATTCTGCTTATTTGATGTCACCTTTTCTTTGAACATGGCAATGACAGATGAGCACAGAAGCTGATATCAAACATAAAGCACAGCAACCTCTGCAGACCATAGGTAATTCCATATCCGTTACCTTGGAAAGGCCTTGATTTGCCTCGAATCATCATGCTACCATACAAATCTCAGCATCCTAGGTTGGTAACATTTGGGTCCACACAACTGACCAGAAGCGCCAACAACAGATTCCAGATGTTCAACAGAACTCACCGTTGAAATTCTAGATTGGTTAGTACAGAAGACAGCTACTCTCTGGGAGCTACAGCTCTGGGCCTACACAGCTGATCAGAAGCGAATTAGTCAGTTTTCAGACGACAGACAGGGGTTAAAAAAATTATTTTTTTCCAGATCGATTACGGGGATTATCTGTTTTTTTGTTTCAGATTCACCCAAAAGGTTTCGTCAAGCTAAGTAATTTGGACTGAGTGAGTCCCATTACGTATTTCAATGAAGAGGCCTACACAGTGACATTCACCTTGACACTGAGTCCAGGAAGTGATGAATTTAACGACGTCTTGCATTGAAGTGGGGAACCTCTCGCATATAATTTCTCTAGAGGATCCGCGCGGAAGGAGCGGCAAACTCCAAGAATCTCCACCGCAAGCGGTTGGCAGAGGGGAAGGCGGTTTCACCTTGACACCGTTATTACGCGCCCTCTACTAGCCCCAGTTCCGAGAAAACATGTTATTGAATAAATAACTCACATTTCATACTTCCACCACTTTGCTACTTGACATATGAGGAAGTTGAGGGGAAGTTTACATCGGTTCCGCAGATTTGTGAACTTCTGAATTTTGGGTGTGTACTCAGGTTTCTTATAAGAGTTCCTCCGAAGAGAGCAAGTTAATTTTTGTAGCACATATGAATGTATTTGCATTTTTTGTTGCCAATAAATTTATATTTATTTGATTTGACACATCAACGTTGAGTACGGTTTCCATACAATGCCCTGCAGTTCCATCCAATTGGTTGAAATTCGTATCTCGTTTCTGCAAGAAGGGATAACTATAAAATATTGTGTACAGCTACGAACAAATGCAAGACTTCGAGCTGGCATCTTCGAAGGAACTTTGCCAGCGTTCATTGCCGCGAGGAATTTATTGGAAACAAGTCAAACTCGAAGCGGGTCACAGCCGCCGAGTCCCCGAGACCGGGCCTCTCTTTAGAATCGTCTTCGTTTCAACTACCAGCAAAACCTTGACTCCCTTCGGCTCAATTTTCATTCCGAGGGCTATTCAGGATTGTTCTTCCTTATTTAGGTCGCGGACAGTAAGAACTCATACCGATAGAACCACCGGAAGGATTCCCAACATCGAATGGAGGGCAACGGAGAAAAAATTGGTTTTGCGGTCATCTAGGAGAAAATATATCGAAGGCAATAGCGGTTAAGATCTCCTTTCTTTCCGTGGAAAAAAAACTCAAAGTAATTATTTGGAAAAGACGTTCATTCAGACATGACCCGGTTTCTTAGAGGGAATTCTTCCTTTCTCGGGAACAATGCGAAACAATCCGGTCGAGTTAAACTGCAAAACACAGAGGATTGTTCCATTACTTGACGCCAAAGAGAACAACAGTTGTGTAGGGAGAAATGTTCCGCTATAGATATACGAGATTGTTTCTTTTATTGTTCGACCCATTTTCACTTCTAATACCCCTTGCAGTCTCTCGGCTATCATATTTTCATCATAAAGCGTTGGTATAGAGGATTGCACAGCTAATTTGTGTTGTTATTGTGCTGGAAATTATAACACGTAAGGTTGTTATTTCTGTATTAACCTTCAACGTGAACCACTGATTTATGTGCGCAAGGCGTGATTTCTGCTGCAGTACCTATCTGAACACCTCCTGCTCCCACATCTTGTAAAATATTGAATGTTAAATCACAATGTGGCATTCACGATGAGAATCTTGGCATCGTCTTAATACTGTCCAGTTTGTTCTCTGCTTGAGTTTTCGAAGTTATTGATGAGTGCCAAGGCACGTTTACACCACAAGAATTTGCGAACGCTGTTCTGAGACAGTTATGAGCAAGATGGTCGGGCGGTGTCACTCGCGACGAACTAAATTTACGAACCCTGTTCACAAACGTTATCGGTTGTACAAGCGAGTTTCGCCACTTGTTGGTAAGCCTAGTGGATCTCTGCGGAAAAGTAATGTGAATCGTCAAAGGGATTCATGTTCGTTGTGCATCCAGCATAAACGGGTATATCAGCGAAACAACTGATGTCAGGTGGTATCTACAGCATTATTCAGAAATTTTCAAGGTGGGTACGTGAAGGTGTCTTTATTATTTCGTGTTTGTTGTGTTTGGATTAGAAGCAGTTTTAAGTGAAGTGGGACAACGAGACATGGACAAGTTGAGGTACATATTTAGCTAAGAAAAGCATTTCTTCTCCGCCGTTAGCGATATCCCCTGGAATAACTGTGCCCCACCCACGTATCTGAGGAAGAGCCAAAATAGTGATCCTCATCCCTATAAAATGATGCCGCGGGTAGGGGGGTGCCCCAGGCCACTGCCGACCCCAAGTTAAAGTTGGATCTCTAGGGGCAGTGGTAAAAATGCATCAGTTCATCATTCGATGTAAGAATGAGCTCTCAATTCCTATGTAAATTCGGACAGTGGGAGTTGTGTGGCTGCATCTGCTTGGCTGGTAGTGTGGCTAGACCTGTGGGTCAATACGGGAACTGGAACATATCCCAGAAGCTGACTGGGGTATCAGTCTCCTCCTAGGAGGATCTTTCTGGGTCCAAACCTGGCGATAGATCTAAAGTCAATTGAGCCTCAGGACTCCCGAACACGGCTTTCGATTCGACAAGAACGAGATATTGGATTTTATTAAGCAAACAGTACTGCAAGGGCTTGCATTAGTGGTTAGTATGGATGCGGTCACCGAGCACCACGTGGTCATTGACTGCTCCCCGTTTGAAATGGAGAGTCATGCGGCGGTGTCCATGGCCCGAGAGAATGGAATGGAATGCGCATCAGTTGCAAGAGGAAAAGGGCTGTGGGGTATGGAAGGAGTATGCATGTGATGGTATGTTGCAGAAAGAGGAGAGGAGCGTGCTCTCTGCCGTGGAGACCAAGGATCAGTGATATCAGGTTAATAGAATCGAAGTAATTTAAGACATGAATGTGTGGAATGAATGAGTTTTTTAATAGGTTTAGGTAGGAAATGGTAGACACTTATCGAGTAGTCTGAACTCACATAGGATAGACCCATTGGGATAGGTCAAGCAAGGTTAGGATAGGTTAGGTAGGGTGGGACAGATGAATATCGGTCGAGCTCCGCTGGCTAGTATGAAAGTCCGTGTTAACCGGTTGTGATTTTGTTTATTGTGTGAATGGGACAATTGTAACCGAGAATGGATCTGGGATAATAGGTGCAATAGTTCAGGAATCTAGTACGTAGGTAGGGTTCGTGATAAGCTGGGAGGATGTTCACTACTTGCCCGGTCTCAGACCTAACTAATAATTACATCTGAGAACGGGAAGACTGCAAGTTAATAGAAGGGGTGGACTAGTACCTAAGTGACAATAACTCTTGACCTTAATAAGCACTGCATCTCATGAAAACCTGGCACCTCCACGTGGTCCTCCCCGGGGCCTCTCACAGATTGTGGCTAATGCCAGAGGGGACATTAGGGCCTACTGTGTCATCAAGAAAGAGTGAGCGAAACCCACTACTGCCGCATCCATCAAGTCCTGCCTGATTGTATTCGGCCAGAATGGCCCCAGAAACGATCTAACCCTAGATAGCACTAACTTAGGTAGATTAGGTTAGAGAAGGTTGGGTGGGGCAGGACGGTCAAACATTGAATATATCTCATGGTTGCTCTAGGACTGGGACAAGCCCACCTCCAACAGCCAGCCAAAGAAAGCGGGAGATTTTGACGTGTTGGTGACCATTCTAGGCCTGGGGTGTTCTGGACTGGGTATGGTTCAGCTGGATGAGCTGTGTGCAGGCCACCGGCACCTAAAATGGTACCACGAACTCGCTAGATAATGGATTGTTTGTGAAGTGGGGCTTTCGGGCAGAAGACGAGAGTCAACCCGTAGGGGCCCACCACATAAACACAAAACCTTTCAAAACAGTACAATCGCTCAAGTAGCAGTTATTCAAACCAAACATTTCAATGGACTGAATAGAAAAAATCCACCTCCTGTCAGATTCATGAGGTCTTTCAGTCGCGGAGGCATCTACGAATCCACATACGCCGCCAACACCCACCATCGAGTCAAGAGGCAGCGAGCGAACAACCGATGTAAAATGTGAGAGAGACAACAAACAAGACGGACGAGAGTTGGCTCAACGATCGAAAGGCAGCTTTTTACTCCGGTCGTTTCCAGGAAACCTGCCAAAAACCTCCCTTCGGAAAATGGAAAAAACCTCGGTAGGAATCGAGTATTAGGTATATCCTGCCGCGCGGGATCGGAACGGGTTTTACGACCTGCGCCGAGCCAGGTGCTCCACGTCAACCGCACCCCCACCCCCCTCCACCAATTTATCCGGGATTTCATCTGTCAACTTGATCCAGAAATTGATTCGGCATTTCAGAATACAATAACGGAAAAACGGGAACAAACCGCATACGAAACTCCACGGATGATTTCACAGAGGTTTATTCGTTTTCTGGGTAACCCATCCGCTTGGAGTATTCTATATGGTTCAATAACGGTAGAACTGGAGTTCGGATCGATACAACGTGAAAGAGTCAACGAATGACAGAACACCTCCGTAGGCGAATAACTTCCTTTTTCCAATGTAAGGATGAAGAACTCCCAACTCAACCCATTTATGTGGAATATAACATACATTGTAAAGGAAATGTACAGGTGTAAAGTGTGGATATAGCAGTAAAAATTATAGAAACATAAAGGCACAAACTTCAAACTTCTAGCGAATCGTTGAAAAAAGGACTTACAGAAGATGCAAATCTAGGAAGTTTCGTGTTGCTTGGTGGCCCTGGTGAAAGTTGCGAGAAAAGCATGTAATTTATCAGTTATGAATTTACTGGATATCAAATTCAATTTTATCCTAACACAACTATATTTAGAATGAATATTGAGGTTTTCAAAGGGGAAAAAGCAGCTCTGATGGTACGAATAGGTACCATGGTGGTTGATATTAGATGCGTTGTTCGTATTTTACACGCCAATAATCCCGCCCACTGATTTGACTGTTAAAGATTGATTTTCCAGACAGTGAGCGAACGAATGATTGTACATTAACCTGAGGTGTTTCTGATTCCAGGAACTAATTTCTATCTGAATTAAACAGTTCGGTACGGATGAATAGTTAGAAATCCTTGGTTGGCTGATTTTATAAAGGAAACACATACTTATCACGTATTATCAGTCTACCTCCTGTAGTCTACCGATGGTGTTGTGTCCTGGACCAGATCGCCCTCCTTCGACGTCCTCGGGTGTATGTTCCCTTCATTCTACTCATAAATCTATGTCTAAATTGGAAATTCGAACATTCCAAATTACTGAATGCGGAAAATGGGAAAGCTTACGATAGCGGGCCAAATAAGAGCAATCTAAAAGCGGCAAACACAAAAAAGCGCGGCTAAAGCACGTTACACGTTTTTTAAAATTATATTTCAGCCACAGGCTCTAAGCAGTAAGCATCCGGAGGACCAGAGGGCAGTAGGGATGGCCATCGATTGTCGATAGTATCGGATATCAATAGTTAGTGACCGATATTTTTCCCGATATTTCAGCCGTTTTTTTTTTCTAACCGATATATCGGATTCATCTGATAATGTCACATATTATGTTGACTCATAAAATTATATCGATCGTAAGTTCCATTTTTTTTTTTTTTTTTTTTTTTCGGATCACACGAGTTTGAATAATAGTGTGCCCACAAAAATGAGTTCGTTTTGGCTGGAATATCGATATCTATCCATAGGATATCAAGTATTGGTTTTGGCGGCTGCCAAGAGTCTTGGCCCAAGACGATACAAATGGAAGAAGAAGAGTAGTAGTGGTTTGGTGGTTCCATAGGAAAACGTCTGCCAAGTGGGTGTGGCACATAGCTTCCTCGTATCCATAACATGACTGTATAGATCATTGAAAATTATTATTGACTAAAGAACTTCGTTCAATTAGGCGAAGTAAATATTGAATTAGGGTAAATTTATTGTTATGCAGGAGCATAACTTGAGAAAATAAATTTAGGCATGTTCAACTATTGAACAAACTATAAAATATACCTAATAAGTCCGAACAATCCCTGAAAATTTCATCGTGATCGGTCAAGAACTCCCGGAGTTATGGGCGTAACAAGGATTCCGTTTGCGCATGCGCAGAGACTACTATTGATCCGGGGGTCTTGAAAGTTATAGAGGACCATCTACACATCAAACCGAACAGTCCCTGAAAATTTCAACGAAACTGGTCAAGAACTCCCGAAGTTATGCGCGTAACAAGGATTTAACGTTTGCGCATGCGCAGAGGCTACTATTGATCCGGGGGTCATGAAACACATAGGGTACCATCTACACACCAAACCGAACAATCCCTGAAAATGACATCGAAATTGGTCAAGAACTCCGGGAGTTATGCTTGTGGCAAGGATTTCACGTTTGCGCATGCGCAGAGACTACTATTGATCCGGGGGTCATGACACTCATAGGGGACCATCTACACCCCAACTCGAACAATCCCTGAAAATTTCGTCGAAATTGGTCAAGAACTCCCAGAGTTTTGCCCGTAACAAGGATTTGCTGACAGACAGACAGACACACAGACAGACACGGAACCAAAATTGTTCAGAAAGGTCTAAAACGCAAAATGCGAGTGGAGTTTTTGATTTTGGAGACAAAAAATTTTCAGATTCCGAAAGTGAGAACAATGCTTCCGCAACCTTAGTAGACTCGGAAGCAAAATTAAGACTACAAAAGAGTATGTTTGAACGTTCGCTATGGTGGCCTACGTACTATTTGCTGTGTAGCCACAGCAGGGTAGGGATTGTAGAAATCCGTAGGCCAGGTTGCCGCTGCGGCTTAAGACGTCATTCATTCAAATTCAAATCTTCGAATTTCGTTTAGCTCTCGACGGATAAAACGGGACTTTTCGCAAAATAATGACGGCACTAGTCTTAATTCGACTTTACCTTACGATAAAAATTTAGAGAAATAAATCGTTTATATTAACTTTCGTCACTTTTGAAGAACGTTTTTAAAATGAATGCTGTGGCCCCGAAGAGCATTACATAAAATTAGATACAATGTTGGGGTTCAAAACCCAAATAATAATAATAGAAGTAGAGTAACTTTAAATTAATGTGTGATTCTCTGCGATGGATCAGCCCGTATGAATCTCTCACAGGTGGTTAAATGGATCGCAGAACAATGCGGCTCAAATATTCCAACGGAACTTCATCTCTACCGATCAATAAATGATCAATACAAGGTAAGTGGCGATGGGAGAGGGCGGACAATAGAACTTGAGAAGAAAGTCAAGGCTTCTACTCCCGAATCCTCCTTGTCGTCGGGGCTCCGTGTCGCAATCCCCAACCGACCGTGATGTTCCTATACTCATGGGTTCCCAAACGTAGCGTTACCGTTGAACAGCGATCAACGTTGAAGGGATGTCTAATTTAGAAATAATAAACCTCTATGTAATAATTTGCCATGTTCTCCATCCCGTGTTTGTGTATCCCACACCCTTTGGAACAGTTTCAGGACCGTATCCAGTATACAGTTATTGATGTGGATCGGATTGGCGGCCCTCAGGGTGTCTCGGCTGCCTTCTATGAGCAGTTGTGTTCAAGATTTCCTGGGGGATATGTCATCTACACAGATGGGTCAAAAGCTCGCGATGGATGTGGTTGCTCGTTTTATGACCCTCAGACTGAAACTAGTGGAGCATTCAAGATTCATACCAATGCTCCAATATTCACATGCGAGGCAGTGGCGATTCGAGAGGCTCTTAGATGTGCTGGAGTAAGAGATGAGGAGTTGGTAGTTGTGGTGACTGACTGTCGAAGCGCACTAATTAAACTTTCAAATGAGTGCAATGGTAAATCACATTCTCTTCGAGATATTGGAGGCAGTATACCGAATGAAAGTTCGGGGCCAATTGGAGTGACAGGGAACGAGGTTGCAGACTCTTTGTCTAACTCAACCTGGCGGAACGGCCTCAACTTGGACGTGAGGCTGCCGTTCAGTGATATGTATGTATGCGCTTACAAACAGTTGAAAATAAATTGGCAACAGATATATGGTGATGCAAGAGTCAGAATCCAATATCGTCGCATGAACCCCCGAGTGTCTGTAAAACCATGGTTCTCGCAGTTCGAGTTTAGCAGGCCGGAGATTCGGGCGATCAATAGGTTACGGTCCAATCACGGATTGTGCCTCGGACCTGCAACGCATTGGGGTCAGGGATTCTTCGAGTTGTGACGTTTGTGGAAGAGGAAAGGAAACTTTGAAGAACATCTTCGTGGATTGTCCAAGGAACTGGCTGACAAGACATGCTGGAATTTGGAAAATCCACTATATTTTGAACAAATTATTCATTGCAAACTGAATAATTATTCATTGCAAACTGTTATCCGTGTATAAAGAAATATGCACTTTCATTAAAAAAACTCAATACAAACATTTAAAAAAATTAATAACAATTTATAAAGTTGTTATTTCGTAATAAAAGCTTCGCGCGGCTGTGGCTGCTTGCTAATGCCTAATGATGGGGAAAAGACACTGTGGAACAGTCCTAATATGCATCTCTACAGACGAAGCTGCTTCAGACGGACGTCCTAAAAACCTTCCTACCACGATGCGCTTGTCGACACGGCTCGCGAAACGTCGGCCACGACAACTTCGCTCCGCTGAAGCGAGAAAACCTGCATTTTCTGAAGGCGGGGGAAAGTCAATTGAACCTGAAGGACTTGGAGGTGATCGATCTCGTAATATGACGGTAACATCACGGTCGGTTGGGGATTGCGACACGGAGCGCCGGCGACAAGGAGGATTCGGGGGCCCCCGTCTCGAGGCAGAAGCCTTGACTTTCTTCTCAAGTTCTATTGTCCACCACTCACCTTGTCGCAGGGGTGTTGATATCGAAAAAAATATAGACATTCAATAAATCGATAATTAAAAGAAAAAAAAACTGGACAGTAGACCTCTATGGTTCTACAGCCAGATCATTTACTTAAATGTTTAATTTTACACCTTTAAGTACCGAAGATGAAAAATTGCCTATGCAACCTACAAATATGGGCTAATAAAGGATTCTAGCTCAGAGGAGGGTACGGCTGGGGGGGGGGGGGGGCTGGCAGGTACACGAATGCGGGGGTCATGAAACGTATAGGGGACCATCTACACATCAAACCGAACAATCCCTGAAATTTTCATCAAAATCAGACTATAACTTCGTGTAGTTTTGCCCGTAACAAGGATTTGCTGACAGACAGACACACAGACAGACACGGATCCAAAATTGTTCAGAAAGGTCTAAAACGCAAGATGCAAGTGGAATTTTTGATATTTGGAGACAAAAAAAATTTTCACATTCCGAAAGTGAAAACAATGCTTCCTCTACCTTGGTAGACTCGGAAGCAAAAACCCTAAATTTAGGTGGAAAAACCTCAACTTGGCAACTGTGTATATAGCTACCAAGATTCGGATAAGATGCGAACCTTCAAGTCGGGGTAGTAGCGCTGTCCCGGGAATTAAGGTCTAGTTCATGTGATCTATTGATCAGTATAATAATCAGTTGCTAGAGAGTTATAAGTTATAGACTCATGAGTAGTGTAAGTAGGGACGTTCCGATACTACCGATATGGGTAGGTATCGATACTTTTGTTTCGGTACTGCAGGTATCGTATCGGTATCGAATCATCCGATATTCGGAAGAAAATCTGCAGTATCGATAAGTACTTCCTTTTGGTGAACATAATTCTACATTTTCGTAACGTCTAATTTTCAACAATATTGAAACTTTTTCAGTTTTGAAAAGTAGTGGGTAACTTGCTTTGAAAGACGCAACTTTGGTGGTGGTGGTCCCAATGACGCAGAATCGAACCAGTCAGTTAATCAGTTTGATATCGACAATGATAAGCGTTATATCGATCGTTATTAATGTTGCTGTTGTTATTATTATGTCGCTATCGTATTGTTGACTGTTGTATGTTCCTCGACCATAGGACAAAAAACCTCTGCCAAGTGGGTGTGGCACATAGCTTCCTCGTATCCATAACATGACGGTATAGATCATTGAAAATTATTATTGACTAAAGAACTTCGTTCAATTAGGCGAAGTAAATGTTGAATTAGAGTAAATTTATTGTTATGCAGGAGCGTAACTTGAGAAAATAAAGGTAGACATGTTCAACTATTGAACAAACTATAAAGTATACCTAATAAGTCCGAACAATCCCTGAAAATGTCATCGAAATCGGTCAAGAACTCCCGGTGTTATGATTGTGGCAAGGATTTCACGTTTGCGCATGCGCAGAGGCTGCTATTGATCCGGGGGTCATGAAACTCATAGGGGACCATCTATATCCTAACCCGCACAATCCCTGAAAATTTCTTCGAAATTGGTCAAGAACTCCCGAAGTTATGCGCGTAACAAAGATTTCAGGTTTGCGCATGCGCAGAGGCTACCATTGATCCGGGGGTCATGAAACCTATAGGGGACCCCTAACCCGCACAATCCCTGAAAATGTCATCGAAATTGGTCGAGAACTCCCGCAGTTATGCGCGTAACAAAGATTTCACGTTTGCGCATGCGCAGAGGCTACTAATGATCCGGGGGTCATGAAACCTATGGGGGACCCCTAACCCGCACAATCCCTGAAAATTTCATTGAAATTGGTCAAGAACTCCCGGAGTTATGCGCGTAACAAGGATTTCACGTTTGCGCATGCGCAGAGACTACTATTGATTCGGGGGTCATGAAACCTATAGGGGACCATCTACACCCCAACCCGAACAATCCATGGAAATGTCATCAAAATTGGTCAAGAACTCTCGGAGTTATGCGCGTAACAAGGATTTCACGTTTGCGCATGCGCAGAGGCTACTATTAATCCGGAGATCATGAAACTCATAGGGGACCATCTACACATCAAACCAAACAATCCCTGAAAATTTCATCGAAATTGGTCAAGAACTCTCGAAGTTATGCGCGTAACAAGGATTTCACGTTTGCGCATGTGCAGAGGCTATTATTGATCCGGTGGTCATGAAACTCATAGGGGACCATCTACCCATCAAACCAAACAATCCCTGAAAATTTCATCGAAATTGGTCAAGAACTCTCGGAGTTATGCGCGTAACAAGGATTTCACGTTTGCGCATGCGCAGAGACTACTATTGATTCGGGGGTCATGAAAACTATAGGGGACCATCTACACCCCAACCCGAACAATCCCTAGAAATGTCATCAAAATTGGTCAAGAACTCTCGGAGTTATGCGCGTAACAAGGATTTCACGTTTGCGCATGCGCAGAGGCTACTATTAATCCGGAGATCATGAAACTCATAGGGGACCATCTACCCATCAAACCAAACAATCCCTGAAAATTTCATCGAAATTGGTCAAGAACTCTCGGAGTTATGCGCGTAACAAGGATTTCACGTTTGCGCATGTGCAGAGGCTACTATTGATCCGGTGGTCATGAAACTCATAGGGGACCATCTACACATCAAACCGAACAATCCCTGAAAATTTCATCGAAATTGGTCAAGAACTCTCGGAGTTATGCGCGTAACAAGGATTTCACGTTTGCGCATGCGCAGAGACTACTATTGATCCGGGGGTCGTGAAACCTATAGGGGACCATCTACACCCCAACCCGCACAATCCCTGAAAATTTCATCAAAATCGGACAATAACTTCGTGTAGTTTTGCCCGTAACAAGGATTTGCTGACAGACAGACAGACACACAGACACACAGACACACAGACAGACACGGAACCAAAATTGTTCAGAAAGGTCTAAAACGCAAAATGCGAGTGGAATTTTTGATTTTGGAGACAAAAAAATTTTCACATTCCGAAAGTGAAAACAATGCTTCCGCTACTTTAGTAGACTCGGAAGCAATAGGTAGGATCAATCTTTTATTCAGACCCTTTTTATATTACCTACTTATACTATTACGTTTTTTATTTGTGTATTACCTATATTATTTTCCTGTATATATTATATGTATCATTTTATTATTATATTATTTCCTTTTGTATTGTTATACTCTTGTGTGATCACAAAGTCTAGTTTTGTCTGGAATTGTTTGCTTTCGAGGTTCCGAGTCAATTAAATTTACTTTGTCATTCGATACTACCCATATCGATACATTTCTTTCGATACTGTATCGATATCAATACCAAATATCGTACCGAAAGCGGTATCAGAACGTCCCTAAGTGCAAGCAACAATCACGCTAGTGAATTTATACGTGCGTAATCCGTATTTAAGAACGTGTTTGCTCATTGGGGCTCTAGTAGGCAAATATACGTATGATCAGGGAACTATTTTCGATATGATAGGTGTTTCGAAGTGTTCGACTAAGGATAATCGTTAAACTAGTAGATAGCATGTTTGCACATTGTAGGAATAGTCTAGTTGGCAAATATGTTCAACTACGCAATATGTTCCGTGTTCAACTACGGATAATCGTTAAACTGAAAGGAAGTGTAAGCTACAATCACACTAGCGAATTTATACGTGCATTATAAAACTTGAAGAACGTACACGGTTCGAGAGAGAATAGGCGTAGAATCAGACTAAAGAAAAACTTTTGGTTTTTTCCACGACTTTTGTCTGAGAACATTCTGAAAGGGATTTGTATCATGTTCTCCTTCTATTGATCAACCATTGCACGGGACTTCCTAAACATGCGGCACCTACCTAATCTCGGCCTATATTACTTGTTATTAGAGATTCTGAAGGAAAATACTTGGTACTTACCGATGTATTTGCATGTTCCCGCATTCCGTTGTACCAATCCATGAAGATTCATGTTCCGGATAGATGGAAGATGAAGAGAAACACTTTTCGCGCGAAACACGGAACGGAGTAGACTACCGGAGACCGCCACGCCCGAGCGCGGAGCGAAGACTGGTCGAGACCGCCCGCCGGAACAAGGACCAGAGAAGACAGGTCGAGACATGCCGCTCTCCGATACGAGCAGGCAGGCGGAGGAGCTCACAGGCGGTCGCCTCGGTGCCGTTCCTGTTTTCGATTCACACTCGCGGTAGCGGGAACGTCTAGGGTTGTTCCGATATCGAGGGTCTTCCGATATTCGATATTGATAACGGTATTAACCATCAACATCGATACACCGATAATATCGCAACAAAATATCGATATCAGCAATATTGAATGATATTACGCAATTTTTATGATTGCTCACAATTTTATGACAAAACTCTTTGTATTCACGTGATTATATTACTACAATCTTAAACTGATTTTATAATGAATTATAATGTAGAAAATTGGGTAAATTGATATAAATTGGAAGCAATTTTCATTCCTCACTGTAAAATTTGGTTGAAAACATTTTTTTTTTTTTTTTTTTAGTTTAGCTAATACAAGTTACAAAAACAATCACATAGTGAGTTTCCAAACTAAAACAGAAGAATGATTTGTGCAATATTATTCTGGTACATTTTTTAAAACTGTGTATTGCAAATAATCTGTTGAAATAGGCATAACTGAAACACAAACATTTTCACCCAAAGATAATATTTAGCAAAACTTACATGCATAAATAGGCAGTATAGAATTTTAGTATTTTATTTAAAAAAAAAAAAAAAAAATATTTGGATCAAACTAATATCATTGCCATTTTGCGATGGAAACCGCGCATTTTTATAAAAATAACTAACTTAAAAAAAATACAATATCGAAATCCGATATTCACCAAAATCTTTCGATATCACGATAATATCGAAATCCTTATATCGATATAATATCGGATAAAGAGAAAGATCGATGTTTATTGATATCGATAATATCGGAACATCCCTAGCCGTTCCTGTTTTCGATTCACACTCGCGGTAGCGGGAACGTCAGATCACGTTCGGTGACGGGCGCGTAGGTATGGGTATCGATACCCAATATTTTACACTTCGTTGAGTATCAGTTTGAACGAGCCTTCAAAAATACTTTGTGCTAAACATATGATTTATCTATACTTTCTGAATGCCGATTTTTGAAATATCGGCTTATTACTGTTCTGTACAGCTTAAACAATTGGGTTTTACCATATTATAGTTTTCATAACATGACTGTATAGATTTTTGAAAATTATTATTGTTAACACGCCAGTTCATTAGGCTTTGGTTCAATAACAATGTTGAATATTTTACCGTTGAGTATCGATATTGAGAAAATATTGATACCGGTATTGAACCGTTGAGTATCTTGATTGAAATGATATTGAATTCGATTCGACGTATTTCGAAATATCGGCAAATGTTCTGTCACTAGCTTAAACAAGTGGGTGTGGCACATAGCTTCCTCGTATCCATAACATGACTGTATAGATCATTGAAAATTATTATAGACTAAAGAACTTCGTTCAATTAGGCGAAGTAAATGTTGAATTAGGGTAAATTTATTGTTATGCAGGAGCGTAACTTGAGAAAATAAAGGTAGGCATGTTCAACTATTGAACAAACTATAAAATATACCTAATAAGTCCGAACAATCCCTGAAAATTTCATCGAAATCGGTCAAGAACTCCCGGTGTTATGCTTGTGGCAAGGATTTCACGTTTGCGCATGCGCAGAGGCTGATATTGATCCGGGGGTCATGAAACTTATAGGGGACCATCTATACCCTAACCCGCACAATCACCGAACATTTCATCGAAATTGGTCTAGAACTCCCGGAGTTATGCGCGTAACAAAGATTTCACGTTTGCGCATGCGCAGAGGCTACCATTGATTCGGGGGTCATGAAACCTATAGGGGACCATCTACACAACAAACCCGCACAATCCCTGAAAATGTCATCGAAATTGGTCGAGAACTCCCGCAGTTATGCGCGTAACAAAGATTTCACGTTTGCGCATGCGCAGAGGCTGCTATTGATCCGGTGGTCATGAAACCTATAGGGGACCATCTATATCCTAACCCGCACAATCCCTGAAAATTTCATCGAAATTGATCAAGAACTCCCGGAGTTATGCGCGTAACAAAGATTTCACGTTTGCGCATGCGCAGAGGCTACCATTGATCCGGGGGTCATGAAACCTATAGGGGACCCCTAACCCACACAATCCCTGAAAATTTCATTGAAATTGGTCAAGAACTCCCGGAGTTATGCGCGTAACAAGGATTTCACGTTTGCGCATGCGCAGAGACTACTATTGATCCGGGGGTCATGAAACCTATAGGGGACCATCTACACCCCAACCCGAACAATCCCTGAAAATGTCATCAAAATTGGTCAAGAACTCTCGGAGTTATGCGCGTAACAAGGATTTCACGTTTGCGCATGCGCAGAGGCTACTATTAATCCGGAGATCATGAAACTCATAGGGGACCATCTACACATCAAACCAAACAATCCCTGAAAATTTCATCGAAATTGGTCAAGAACTCCCAAAGTTATGCGCGTAACAAGGATTTCACGTTTGCGCATGCGCAGAGGCTACTATTGATCCGGGGGTCATGAAACCTATAGGGGACCATCTACACCCCA
This sequence comes from Creontiades dilutus, assembly GCA_031894815.1. NCBI lineage: Eukaryota > Metazoa > Arthropoda > Insecta > Hemiptera > Miridae > Creontiades > Creontiades dilutus. The sequence goes on along the minus strand of JAVIWC010007566.1, from coordinate 719,667 downwards.
ACCCGCACAATCCCTGAAAATTTCATCAAAATCGGACAATAACTTCGTGTAGTTTTGCCCGTAACAAGGATTTGCTGACAGACAGACAGACACACAGACAGACACACAGACACACAGACAGACACGGAACCAAAATTGTTTAGAAAGGTCTAAAACGCAAAATGCGAGTGGAATTTTTGATTTTGGAGACAAAAAAATTTTCACATTCCGAAAGTGAAAACAATGCTTCCGCTACTTTAGTAGACTCGGAAGCAATTGGAAGATTGCGGTTGTTGAGGTTCTTCAGCGAGTGTTGTGTTGTTCTTTATTAGATTATATCTTGTTCACGGTTGATTCTTTTTTGTTTATTTTGTGTAAGGTTTTCTAAAACTATTGGTATTTTTTGGTCGATACTATCGGTAGTGCCTACTATCGATAATTAACCTACGATATATATCGGCATCGATATTTTAACGCCGATACTATCAAACATTGATATATCGATATTTTATGTTTCGATGGCCATCTCTAGTTGGCTGCGGCGCAGCGCCGAGTTTTCATTCCTAATTACTATTGGTTCATTGACTATTTTACACCAATCGAAAACTCTTTCTTACTGCCGATGGGGTTAGTGCCCCCCATTTTTAGTGTTTTTGATCACATTTTTATACAAACTTTCGAGGCAGACCTCGCACACGAGAGTAGATAAGTGATTTACGTAGAAGGGTAGTTCTAATACAGAAATAATAAGCGGTTTTATAATCTGCAGCTTCATTTCTTGCAATGACACCAAGGTTAATGACTACTTTTTCCTGTCGTTGTTAATAGAGTCCGAAGATGAAAAGTCCGGCGAACGGCCAGCGGATCCCGGGTCGACCTTCCATCGGAGGAAATGAAGGGAAAACCGCAAGTGAAAGTCGAATTCCCCCGGGATGAGATGAGAGAGCTCGCGGCAAATGAGACCGAACCCGTTTCTCATCAAGACGTCAAACGAGCGTCGTCGGAATTCTGAATACGTTTGCGGAGGCAAATTCGGAGCTCGACCTCAAACATCTCGGCGGTGGATTACAGTTTTCCGCTTGTTTTGTATGTAAATGATGATGGAAGTCGTTTCGACGGCAGTAACAGTTCAATCGGTAGTTTTTCACGTTTTCCAAGAGCTCTCCACAATCTTCAAGTTCAAAAGAATGATTCAAGGTTAACTCTTAGATAATAACCGATTTCAACACACACACAGTGCATGCACACGAGGGATTATCAGCTTCGTTTCGAAAAATGTGGAAATCCAAACAACACTTACACATTACATTTTGGAAATCCACAAAAATGCGAGTTTTTTTTTAATTGACAAGTTTAAGAAGGGGGTTATACTATGTACTCAATACTGTAAACTGGATTTTTTTAATAGGTTGAAGGACCAACAGAATAATAATGCAAGTAATAAACCAATAAGTGGTAATATTGACCTTATCGATCTTGGCAAAGATAGGAAGACGGCAGGTAGCTGATTTCAGTTATGAGAATAAGTGTATTGCAATTTGTTAAATTGGAAATTCCTAGATACTCATAGTTTTAATGAAGTATAAATTACTGACTTCGTAATCGTAGGGTTTTTCAGGGAGTGAGTTGGCTATCCTTTTTTTTCTTGTAAAAATAAGTAAACTTCCGCGAATTTTTCCGATACAGGTGTTGATGACTTTCCCAGAAGATTCCATCAGAGATTCTTCATTGGATGATAAGAAATTGATTGGTACAAGGTTTATGTAATATTTTCCACTTATGAGAAGTAATTCTACAAATTTAAATTACTGAATTATTATAATGACGTTGCGAAATTGGATGTTCCCTTACGATTGATATGTAAATTATTGTTCTGTTCCTACCGTTATAAGTTGATATCAGATAAGTAGATTCCTCTCAATAATCTCGCGATTGCAGAAAAAAGATTACGCCAATTTAAAATGGAAAAAAATGATCAACAATCCAATTGAAAGGAAAATGGTGATGGTACGTGATAACCTGATGAGTTTTAAATCGAAAACAGGGGTTTCTGAACAAGAGAAGCTATTATTACTTTACTTGCATATTTCTTTTATCCATTTGTATTTTTCGATTTATGAATTCCAATCGTATTCATATTTATGAATGTGAATACTTCATGTCTGACACAGGCGCAAACCGATGTGACAGACTTTTTTTGGATATTCAGTGTGTTATTCCCACAACAAAGGGTTCTCAGTTGAAGCACCTATTCCGGCCTTCATTCCCGTGGGCACCGCTCCAACACGGTTCACACAGAGGATGTAGAGCCAATCATGAAGGGACTTGTCCACTCCCTCAAGTTTCCCCCGTGAATCTGAGTTATGGCCTCTCGCGGTTCACCGTGTGTGCCCTGTCAACAGGCCGTCAAACGTGAGGACCCCCCCACGCGTTCTGGGGTTGAAGGCCGTACGTGGAACGCGCTTCCCCATCCGTCAACCTCCCACGTACCGACCTCGCTCTCCCGTTTAATTCCCCTCCGCCTTGAACGTGAGCGAGATCAACTGTTATCAACAATTGTCGTAAATCACCTTCGAAAATCAAACAACCGTGAACCGAGTCGAATAGATCACGGTAATTCACGGATCGTCCCACGTCAATGGCAGTACTGGTCATTCCACAATGACAGGATCAGTTAATGAACCTTCCCAGTTATTGGAAATTGCTCGGAAAAACCTTGAATATTGAAACTTGATGAACTCTTTTGATGACTTTTGGTTATTTAAAGTTCGCGCATTCATTTGAGGAGCTGAATCGAAGTCGACCTATCCAAAAAGCGGATTTCAGGGGAAATAATTAGAGATAAAGCATTTATTGCTTTAAAAGTTTGGATAAAAAAAGTTTTGAAACTAAATAGGGTGGCTAAAGACACTTTTGTAACAAAATTCGTAGTTATGCTGAATAGAAGAGATTTGCTAGTTGTTAAAGTAATATTAGACATATTAACTTCGGTTTCTGTTAAAAGAAGGCTGAAAACCAATTTTTCACGAGCACAGTTCGTTATATTGGTTAATTTTTTTCTTATGACTTCCTTGTGTGTAAACCAAACAAAATCAAAGTTTGCTCAGATCATTCTCACTTCCATTCAACTTCATCTTCAAGTTTATACCCCTATTTCCGCTGTCAAGACTAAATGAGACGATATCCTAGAGAAGATTTGCTCATTTGCTCCTGGTAGAGGAAGCTGTCTAAGCTGCCATCGTGTAATCCCAGATATAACTGGTTTAGATTGAGGACCCTGTGGGGGCTGTCGGAGTGAGCCTGCCCGCTAACATCAGTTTATTGCCAGCTGACCGTTGTGGACTTGGTCTTCTGAACTCTCTGCCATTTATCTCCAGGAACATCGATCTGCAGATGGCTGTGCTTTCACAAGCTTACATGGAGTATGAATCCTCTGCCTACCAGGAATCTTTCCTTCAACCTCAGCACTACCTCACTCAGGACTGGCCAATGTTTATTTACGCCCTTTGGCCCAGCTGCGTGTGCTCGGAAAATACAATTCGAGGATTCTGGTTTCTGGCCCTAAAGTGCAGTTCATGCCGTCTTCTTGCCCCATCTGCAACTGGAATATGGAAGACTCTGCACTTCACTTTGTCCTTCAGCGTCCTTTGCTGTCCACCCCCGGCTAAAATTTCTGCTCCCAGTGCTTGCTCTGCCCCTGTCATTCAGTGAGCAGAATAAACGTATATTGACGGCAGGTGAGCGTAGAGTTACCATCAGGCTGTTCCTCAATCTGAGAGAGGCGAGCGAACTGCGATCGATGGTTATGGGCATTTAACGTGGGGAGAAGAAAGAGAAAGAAGACAGAAAAAGAGAAACGACGAAAGGAAAACGAAAGAAAGTAAAAATTGGGAACAGAACAGAAGAACATTTTATTTATCTTATTTTATTCCATTTATCTATTAACTTTCTATCTATCTAATAACATTTTATTTATTTTTATCAATTAACATTTTATTTAATTCATCTATTCTATCTATCTATTAACATTTTATTTATTTTCATTTTATTCTATTTTATGGCATACTGTGTAAGCCGATTTATAGATTGCTATAGATGTCAATAAAGAATTATCTATCTATCTATCTACTGGTAGCGAAAGCGGTTTCGGAATAAAACCATAATCTCAACCCAGAATAACGACGGGTTTGAAGCAGCCTCACTGCCATTCCTGATGCAGGCGACCTGATTCGAGCCATGTAAATACTTTTACGACAAACAAAATGAAACATATGCAAATCATTACGCAAAGGTTTATAATTTCTTTATTCCATAAAAATTCTCTGTAAACCACAGATCTGTTTTTAGGCGAAATCTATGGTACACTATCCCCGTCACCCCAGTGAATCAGCGGTTAACTCAAATTTGCCTACATTACACGTGGCGGCTAGTAACATTTGAACCTTCACCTAAAATCTAAACTGTTGCGTAATTTTTATTATTATTATTTTTTTTTTAATTAAATTTATTTGGCTTTGGAATTTTCCAGATTTTTGGATGAAGTGCACAAATCATTTGTGAGTACAAACAGCAAAATACTCAGAAACCACATCATCTCAACCGAGCAGCTTTCGCCTATTTTCGGCCTCCGCGAGCTCGTGTTCACCTCTAATGGTTATTTACTTTTCTTGTCAGGGCACTTTAAGAAAGCAAAGCCTTGGGAAAGGCTCTCTCGGTAACGTTACAATACATCTCCGCCTTGAGTGAACCACCGTGTGCGCCTCATTGATTTTTCACGAACGTCCTTCTAGATACAATGCTGTCATTGCTTGTACTCGATCTTTCTTATATGATGTACGGGTGAATTTCGATCATTACAATCAAAGAGACAGTAAGATTTCCCAGTACTCGACCTTGTGTTTGTTGTTGATTTGTTATTGTTGAATCGAGTAGAGCTGTTTCAGTTCTTTAAGGGAGATGGTGATTTACCTCTCTATTTAATTAGCAGGACCTTGAACAAACCGAAATCACAACTTCCACTCCCATTTTATTCGAACCGTTCTGAACAGCTTTGATTTCCACGCTGTCCGTCAAATTTTGATGAAATTTCCTAGGAATGTCAGGGTTACTCCTTTAACATTCGTTGTCCACTAACACGTTCTACAGTATGCGATTGCAAAAACCGTTCAACTTCAACGGAAGTACACACAGGTCCATCTGACTTTGACTTCACAACTCACAAATAAAGGGAACGCGAATTGATATGGCAGATGAATGATGTGGTCCTAGAAATTAACATTAACACACACTTCCACTGGCCCGTGGGTAATGACACGTGTTAAGAAACAAATTTGCACGTGACAGAAAAGTGCACATGTGACTTTAGTTACTCAGACAAATGAGATTTGCGAATGATAACTGGTAGAGACCTCCGCTTCCTTTGAATTTGAATTGATGGCTATCAGACTGTGTTATACAGTCGTACATGCAGAACCCCGATGGCATATACAACCTTATTCACATAGGCCTTGGTTAGAAGCTTCAATTTGCAAATGATAACTGGTAGAAGAGAAATTTTGTTCACATTTTATTTGATGGCAACCCTTCGCTCCCTTTGATTAGGCATCCATTCACACAAACCAAATAGGATTACATTTGGGAGAATTTCGCACGATACTGAAAACTGCAACAGGCTAGCCAGACCGTAATATGACATAATTATAGGCTCAACCAAAATCGTACAATTGACATTACTGAGAAAGCTGTGGTTTGTGAAAGATAATTGGTAGTGGCCCAAACTTGTTCTCATACTGTTGAATTGCAACCCCTCGCTGCCTTTGAAATTGAACATTGATAAGGGCTAATTCACACAATCGAAATTGGATTACATTGGGTGGAATTTTGCACGAGACAGAAAATTACCCTCTTATATAGTCGACACGCAAAACCATAATTGTACATGAGACATTAGTTACTCAGAAAGTTGTGTTTTGCAAATGATAAGTGTTAGAAGAAAGAATTTATTCATCTTCTATCGGAACTCAAAACTTTGATACTTTTGACCTTGAACACTGATTTTGGATAATTCATACAATCTAAATTGGATTACAGTTGGTAACATTTTGCATGAGACGGAAAACTGTTTCATGTCTACCAGACTGTGTTGTGCAGCCGCGACACCTACATGCGAAACCGCGGTGGCATATACAACCTTATTCACACAGGCCTTGGTTAAAAGCTTCAATTTGCAAATACTAACTGGTAAGAGAGACAATTTTTTCAATTTTGTTGGATCGCTACCCATTGCCACCTTTGATTATAGGATTTCATTCACACGAACCAAATTGGATCACAGTAGGAAGAATTTTGCCCGAGATTGAAAACTGCAACGGGCTAGCCAAACCAGAGGCTAGTGATTTATGCTGAATCGAAATCGCACAATAGAATCTATCTGGTCTGCGGTGCCCGACAATGAACGATTAATCTGTGAAGTTGAATATCGTTACTCCTAGAGTATCTATGCGGTTTTAAAGAGCGTACGTGGCTCGTGTTCACGGCATTTTCTCTGCATGAGATTAGTTGAGGTAAATATTACGGTTGATTTGACAAACCTCTCGACGTATCATTCATCATTTGTTTAATTACTGTCGCTCGCAGGTTAATACTAATAATTAATGGCGAGAGGAGGAATGAATGTGACAGTTTCCTCGTTGTTTTCTTCTTGGTTACCATTTTCAATAGTGAACCTTCGTAGTAGACCAAGAAGGAAAAACGATTCAGTGATCAACTGATGGCCTTCGTGGCCTATTTCTCCCTTATCGATCTATTCTGCTAAAATAGAAACTGAGCTTTTTTATGGCATCTTACCATGTTTGATATTCTTAAGTGAATTCAGGGGGTAACAAAGACGAATTTTTACTTCTTCACTATTTCCATTTAATCCTATTGACTATTCGTAAAAGACATGTTGTCCAAGATTAGTCTAGTTTTACAACAATCCTCGGAAATTTTGAATGTTCTGTCAGAAGAAGGACTGGAGGTAATATCTGATATTACCGAGAAAGCTGAGATTTGTGAAAGATAATTGGCAGTGTTTCAGATTTGTTCTCGCACTGTTGGATCGCCACTAACGCTGTATTTTATTATTGGCATTGAGTGGGGCTGATTAACGCATTCAAATCGGATTATAGACAGAAAATTGTAACGTGCCAGCCAGAACGTCTGGTGTATCTACGCTGAACCACAATACCACAATTGACCTGAATTACTGAGAAAGCTGTGATTTGCGAATGATAATTGGTACAGGATCTATTTTTGTTCATTTTGTGTCTACGCTGCTCTCGATCATGAGCTAATAAATCCGTCCTTTCATCTAAATGTGGTTTTAAGGAGCATCGATGAGAGCTCTCCAGATGGAGTCAGCGACGGAGCTGAGAGACCCAACTTTTCTTCCATTATAGGGAAAGATAGGCTCTCGGCCAAGACACCGCTCTGGTGTGTGACGAGAAAAGAAAGAACGGAATCACCCGTTAATGGGCCATTGATCCCCTGGGTCGAGTCGTAGCCCAATCAGGATCCTGGAGGGATATCCTCTCGCGGTTCCGCCCGCATTCAGTTGCCTCCTCTTATCTGCTCATCGGTCCGGGAAAACTCGTCTTCATCCCCAACACCACACGTTCCTTTCTGAAAAAGAACCCTCGCGAGTGCACAGTTCTGAGTGGATGGTTAGGGATGGGATTGGATTACAGGGTGGCTCTTCTACAGTTCACTTAATGATTGGGGAAATAGTGCTGCTATATTACCGATGATAATAAATAACTTCTAGCGTCCGTACAGAAATTTATGAGATTTACCTACAGCACACGGTGGTCATGAAAACATCCCCCTTTGAGGGTAGCTCACATTTCGTCAAAGACTACATAGCTAGTACTGCAAGGGTTACAAATCCGTCTACAAAGTTGGAGTTTTGAAGAAATTTTTCCTTGTGGGGAAAAACAATAGATCATGGATATGTCCATTGTTGGAAAATTAAAGTGATGACAAGATCTTTTATGAAAAATGTATTGGCATTGAACATTATTATTGAACAAAATTGTCAAAATGTTGAAATATTAGCGGTAGCGTTACTAATGCTCAATAATCGTTTATGGTAAGAAAAATATGAGATAAAATGTCTTGTGTTTCCGTACGATCTATATATAGTGTGAATACATCATCAATGACTGTATTGTTTCGGGTTGTTGAGATAGCTGGATCACTATTCAACTCTAGATTGAATGTTCCTCGCATGAAAGTATATTGGGAGGTGTAATAGAAAAGCGATAAATGCAAACCACTGTGGTTTCTATTCGTTGAATTTTAGCTACAAAGAATACGAACGAACGTAATGAATGAATCCACCTTAATTACGTGAACGTGGTAACTAAGAGTTATAATAACTGACATACGGGACATTTACACATATCCAACTTCAAAATCTTGCTAATGAGGCCTAGATGTTGGTCTTTTCGGTAGAACATTTTCTAACTGGCTTCTGCTGGATCTGACAGGCCCATCGACATCTCTATCATTAATAAGCAAGCCGATAGGTTCAAAAGCCGGCAAAACGTCATCTCCGCCCGCTCAGTTTCATCCACAGGTTCCAACAGTGTTCGGTTCCCACAAGGTGCCTACCGGATACCGTCGATTTTGAGCCCGTATGACAGCCGATGGTTTGCACTAATCAAATCCACTCTTTCGACTAGGGAGAAATACATTAGCCGATCGTCTTGATTGAAGGAAGAAACGTTCATGAGGAGTATGATTAGTTGAAATGCACCCAAGAGACCGTTAAGAGTGCAGAGCATCACACACGATTGTTTCCCAATCTTCAATATCGAGGGCCTTAGTTTTTAGAGAGAAAATGGTTGTTTTCCAAATCAACCAATTGTACTATTCAATTTGACCACTACCCGTTGGATTGTAGGCGGATGAATGGATGGTTGCGATCCCATGAGCGTGGAAAACTAGTAAACTCGCGGGACAGAAAGGAAGATTCCCTGTCATATCCTGAGTTCCCAAAGACAGAGCAAATCTAAGTAATGCATTCTATAAGGGTTACAGCACCCAAGTCCCTGCATGCGAAGGGAAAGCAAGAGTATTCATCAATGATCACCGATATCGATATTATATTATGATATCGATTTGGAGATTTGGAGGTAAGGGGACCTTTGAAGTCAACGTCTAGACGTTCGAAAGGAACCGTGGCTTTGGTAAGTTCTCCTAGCAATTTATGAAAACGAGTCTTGACCTCTGCACAAGTGGGACTGGACGAAGTAATTTGGCGGATATCGTCAACCGAATAAGGTAAGTTCTTGCTATTTATCCAATGATTCATCCAGTACGAATAAGCATCTACCTACGAGTTATAAAGCTCTCTTATCAACGTTCGTATTTCAACTAGCTTTAAAGGTCAAGGAAGCTTTTGAGCGTCAAGGAAAAGTCCCCAATAATCAATGTTTCTGGCGAAGTATGTACATCCGTCATGAGAAAGTATTTATTATGCGGATATGTTATTGGTGGAAATGTTTATCTGTCGTCTAGAATCAACAAAATTTATAATTAGAAAAAATTAAAATAAATAAATAACCCCAAAACAACAATGAAAGGTAACCGCAACCCTTTGAAGGATGGAACCTTAATATACTAAAATTAAAAATAGAAGCCCAGCAAATGAAAGTACTAAGCAAATCAATAATTGTTTTTAGGCAATGCAATAATATGTACAATGCACGATTCCTCCTCATCAAACCCCACTTCAGTGGATAAATACACTTATGAAGTTTGCTCAAAATTATTGCTAGGGATCTTGTCCCAACAAGAAGGCACACCTGTTGCCACCTTTGCAGATGATACGGCTATCCTCTCTGTTGGAGATGATATAGAAGCTGCAACACGCAAACTACAGACGTCTACTACTGAGGTTTCTAAGTGGATCAAGATGTGGAGAATGAAGCTGAACGAATCAAAATCAGCCCACATCAACTTCACTAACCGAAAAGTCCCAATCTTGGATGTTGAGATCAATTCGAATAAAATACCGCATACTGAAGCAGTTAAATACTTGGGTTTGACACTTGACTCCAAATTAAACTGGAATAAACACATAGAAAAGAAGAAAGAAGAACTTAAAATCAAGTACAGAATGATGTATTGGCTAATAGGAAGGAATTCCCATCTCTCTGTTCACAACAAACTGCTTATATATAAGCAGATCCTTCGCCCTATTTGGACCTATGGGATACAGATCTGGGGCTGTGCCAAGGAATCAAATATTAAGAAAATCCAAACCTTTCAGAATAAAATACTGAGATGTATAGTTGGAGCCCCTTGGTACATGCGAAACGATGATATTAATCGAGATTTGAGGATGGAGACAGTCTATGAAATTAATGCAAAATACGCAAGGACGCGTGAACATCGCCTCCACAAACATGAGAACCCGGAGATGCTCTACGTTTTGGACAACGAAGGTGAATTCCGACGTCTCAAGCAAAACAAACCACTGGATTTAGTTGTGCTGCGTGAATAGAAGCGCAATCGAACTCAGTGCTATTTAATTGAACTATATATTTAATTATAGTTATTGATATATACTATATGTTTAATTATATAATTTATTGCTATATTTAATTGAACTATATAATAAAGGGCTAGGTTTTGCTGTAAACCTACCCACTTGGAGTGTACCTATATCGATATGTAAAATTGCTAGATGGAATGTATTTGATTTTTCAGTTGCAATTAATAAATCACGAAAAAAAGGGATCTTGTATTGACGAACAAACTTTCCTTGCATGCTCGTAAAAAATATTTCGAGTCTACGAAGTCCTTCTCGAACTTCTCATCCTCGTGGGTCCGCTGATGAACCGCGAAGGTTGTTTACGGTTTACTTACAACTTGGTTAATGAACCGGCTTCCCTGCGAGGTAGTACCGTAAAGTTTCGGAATAATGAGCTTCTCAACGTGCGGGAAAAGTTGCATTTCTCCAGCAACGTTAGGTTTATGGGAAAATCATAGCGAACGACGTGGATCCTGGGCGGCGGAACATAACGAACTGCCGAGTCCACAGTGATTACTTTTATTTGGATTATCAAGCGACAGTAAATATAATATTTCCCTTAGCTCCAAGGAGTCGCCTAAACTAAACTAAACTTGTTATCGTATACGCTTTAGCCATGGACTAACTAGCCAAAAAAGGAACGCTTGAGCCAAGGAACGTTCGCCTTTAGAAACAATCATATGATCATAAACACCGATAATTTATCAATTAATGATGTTTAATATGTCAAACTTGTTTTTTTTTATTAATAATTATTAATTAAACAACTTGTTTTTATAATTTTATGTTTCATTTTTCAATAAAATAAACCGCATCGCAGTTTGTATTGATTGTCACATTTAATAATTTTTTTATATGTTTTTATTTGGCATCAGTTATAATTTACACTATACAGCCAACACTAAATACCGTTATTGAAAATATTCATATGGGTCATTTTCCAAGAAAGGGCGAATCCGGACCTCTCGTTTTCAGAAAACCTAAACTTGAAATTGAGTTCTGGCTAAAATCAGAGTTGATTCACTCGATGAACAATAATTAACATTCGTTCAACACCCGTTAATATTTTAATCAACAGGTGTTGAAGGGTGTTCGATCTTCGATTCGTTCGTTCGCGATTGGTGCGTTGTATTGTTGTGATCAACAAATTTATGAAAAATATAATTTTCTAAAAACTACTTTGACGTGTCGTGCAAATCACATTTCAACAGATTATGAGACTGAACCGCATCTCCTGCGCGTGAACAACTTCAGCTCAGCGAGAAATACGAAAACTGGGTATATCCAAAGAATAGGTAACGCACCTCTTATCAGTGATAAGTTATCACACCCGCGATATCGATATAGGTCCACGGTATCGATATATCGAAGAAACGTGTTATTAATCATCTGACTAATACCTCAGCTGTGCAACAATATGGGGGTTTTGTCCGAAACAAAAAAACATCTCAGCTGGGCTAGAATATCGGTGTTTGGTCCGGGATTAAAAGAAACATGAATACGAATGAAAGCAACAATTTCTGGTTTGAAAGCAAAAATCTCCTACCGTCTAGTTTGGTGGTCTGGATGCTCGCTACGCTCGCATCACAAAATCAAAAAAATATCCTACATCAATCCTTCTAGTGAAGTATAGATCAGAAGAAACAAAAATCAGAAGAAACAGAAATAGGAATGAAAGCAACAATCAGAAGGAAGGGAAGGGAAATGGATTCCGACGCGGGAAAGAGTGATGGGGAAAACGGCGCGTACTGGTGTCGGGTGAAGGTACAATGGTCGTGATAATCGTTTCAAGATGGCATCATATCGATGTAATAATCGATAATTAGATCGATGTAAGGACACATCGATCTTATCAGATAAGTGCGTTACCTATTCTTTGAAAAACTTTTGGGACACATTGAAAAACATATAGCAAAGTACAGGTACGGCTAGAAAAGCAACTCTTCTGAAATCACTCGTTTTGCATCACATGAAAGAGGTGACAATATCAGATACCACCTGAATAATTTCACGGATACCGTAGACAAGTTAGCAGAAATGGACATAATTATACATCAAGACCTATTGAGCATCATTATGCTGTATTCTCTACCTTCTACATTTGACAACTTCCGTATAGCTATCAAATCTCGCGAGGAATTACCTTCCATAGAACAATTGAAAATCAAGATCATTGAAGAAAGTGAAGAGCGCGATCATAGCAATTCAATCTCAACTGAAGAATCCTTCATTGGAAAAAACAGAAAATTTCAAAATAAAACCAAAAACTTCAATAAACGCGTACACTAGCACTCATGTCGGCAAGTCAGGCAACTAACTTTTGAGGTCTCGCCTTGGTAGACCTATTTCTTGATGTAATAAGCCCCCTCAGAGTAAGATACTTTTGATAAATCTGTACAAAATATTTGTATTTTAATATTAATATTCAGCGTCCGTAAAGTGCATTCATCGAAAAAGTATGAATTCATCAATGTAGCATCACTATCTGTCCGTAACTTAGTGACACCAATCTGTGTTATCTTTTTTATCTGAAAATGCTCTCATTAAAAATTATTCTCTCATCTCTGTTGAATAGGGTTTCATCTACATCAATTACATCTGTCTTTAATCGTTCTTCAGTTGTTCTTTATCTGACACCTTCAGATAAAGTTGCTTTTGGATAAGTCTCAACTTAATTATTTATTCCGAAGGTAGGAGCTTCTTCGATTACTCAATGCCACAACTTTGAATGGGATAACCGGGCATATAGAAAACCTTTGGAGCTGTACCCAATTATTCAGGTTCTCAGCCCAAATTCGGAGATGCATCCCCTGTAGTTCACCTATAACCGCACAAATCCTTCAACGCTTCGCAACTATCCATTTATTTTCAAAAAACCCTCCTCTTCAAATTTTTACCTGACCACACTGAGAGAGAGTTCACGACTTTTCTCAGAGTCTCGTATTTTATCCGAGCCGTTCGATTCCTTATCCTCAGAGTTAGGAGGAGCGGGACGTCGTAAATTCCGTCTTTCCCCAGGCGATCGTTGTTGTTCGCCGCCCGGTGACTTTTTTCCCCTCGTTTTATTTCATTGTTTCCCTCGACTACCAGGAAATATCTTTCTAGTTCCTTGGTTTCTATCTTTCCCTTTTCTTACCGTCATATCGGTGCCGTCCTAGCTTTTTTCTTGCACGGGAAACGTCGGAGTGTGATCAGTACTTCCCGCGCCCCGACGAAATCATCTGTTGAAACGGCATTGAAACTTCTTTTTGTTTTATGGCAAAAATTCTCGATCCATTTGACGTCGAAGAACAATCAAAATCATGAAGGCATTGAGTTGTTTACTGATTGCAGCAACTGGGTCAACATCGGATAAACTAACCAAGTGATTTGGCAGAGTTCATGTTTGAAAGGAAACTGAAGACATCGCTTCTTTTTTGTTGTAATTGAAGAATTGTAAATATACAATTCTCTATCAAACTCCCTTTCAAGGAGAAGCAAATATCTAAAATGATGGCTATTCGGAAACTAATGTTCGGGTAACTAAATTGGTATTCATTCCGACATCATGAACAGTCCAATCCGTTTGAAACCCAGAATATCACCGAATGACATAACAGTAGCGTTGAACCACAAAAGACTCTATAGGGTCATACTTACATATTTCTTGAACAAGTCGTGATTTTGAGAATTAGAAATTTAAAGTGATCGGACTGGCTAGAAGTTAGGAATGTGCGAAGGGGGGCGATTTTTAGATCAATTTTAAGGAATTTCATGGACCGTACAGGAGAGGGACATTACAGATTTGGAATCCAAATTTGTCATACGATTACGGAGGCTCATTATTAAGAATACCTAATGAACCAAAATATTTTCAAAATCAATCGTTCCAGTATTCTATAGATTATGCGGACAAATCGGTGGAAATCTGTGATAAAGTATGGACTACTTAGGCTAAGGCCACACCGGAGGTGACAAGGTAGGTGCTTAGTGACAAGGCGAGTCACCTGGTTAACTGGATCCAGGCTACAAGTGGCCACATTGCCTGGATGGCAGCAGTGCGTTGAGTTTTGTTAGCAAGGAAATGCTCTTAAAATGTCTCTACCGAACAGGTAAAAAACAGACCCGCTCGTTTACTTAGTGGCTCGCTATGTAACCACGTACTGGTGTGGCCACTCGCGGACGTTCTTCACAGTTCGTTTTCATGGGTGACTCACCTTGTCACCTCCGGTATGGCCTTATTCGACGCGGCCTCCGTGTAATGACCAGTACATACAAACTACGAGTATAGATCGCTAGGCCACCATACTGAACAGAACACCGACCTCCGTATAAACAGTGGCCTCCCTAAAACACAAACCAGGCGCCAATAGTGGGGGGACAGGCAAGCTCCTGAACGTCAAGTAAACTAAACCTAACGTCTTGTGCAAATAATGATGCATTACAGCGATTTCGAAGGCGGAACATTCAGCTGCAGACTATCAAAGCTGAGTTCTCCTTGAGATATGTCTTTGCCGAGCACGCTCGAAAAGGAAACACATTCTAACAGCACTTTGGTTCCTTCTCTGATGTCACTCAACATGTCCATATTGATTTCCGACACTGAAGATGAGCAGATGTGTGAAGCTCGGAACGAGAACATGTACAACAGGTGGGCTCCAGCCAGAAAAGAGTCGATCTTCGCAAACAGGTCTCTTCTCCTATTTTATTAGCTACAATACACTGAACTTCGTCATGCAATTAGGTGATGACACCAGCATTTTGCTACTATGATTTTTTAATATTTTACCCCTTTGATTCAGTCACTAGTATTGACCGACAGCATTGCCAAGACTTCAGTCCCAAATAGACCAGCTGTTCCGTTTTTTTTGGTTTGGATTTTTAAGAAATCAAAATTCTGAAAATTAACTCACTGCTAATTTAAATGGGTATTGATAGGGTTATGGCTTGGGTGAATGGTTTAAACAAAAATTACCTACAGGAAAGGAACACTTCAAGTTTGTTTCTAGAAAAAGATTCCTCACATTTAACAATTAACAACGCTCCGAGGAGCATAAAAAGTAATGTGATTCTGCTAAAATAAAATCCCCAACCTCGCTGGTAACTTCAGGCCTCTGTCATGCGAAGTGGCACAGCCTTTAATAAAAAGACACGAGTTTTTATCCGTCCCCCACGAATTGGGTTGTATAAGTCATGCTTATTGATTTTTGAAAAATCGACATGTTATGAAATTTAGGACAGTTTGCACGAACAGCCACAATGACCCCATCGACTGCAAGCTTAAGATGATGATGACCACCCTCACCGACGCTTCCTGAGATTTCATCAATCCTGGCTGAATACTTTCGGCATTTTCCAGCAATCAACGAATCTCACGTTTGGACACGAGAAGTAACCATAATAATTGTTCACTCCATCTATGAAAAGGAGATGGAACCCATATTCACACCATCCACTTTGCTGCTACTGAACTGGTGACCGCTGCAGTTGGATTCCACCTACATCAATGATCAATCAATCACAGACGAGTTCTAAACAGACAAGTTCTACAGACAGTAGACCGATTGTCAAAACAGACACTGCGTTGCGAAAACCAAGTGACACTCGTTGCCAAACTTTGTTGAATTTGTGTTAAGAAGGAAGTTTGATGTTGAAGTTCTTTCTTTTACAGGTGGTACGTCCTGTTTCTATACTGCATCACGTCGTTTTGCCAAGTGGTTGTTTGGAATACGTGGAGCCCGATAGCTAACTCCGCCCTCTATGCGTACCCTGACTGGAAAGGTATGAAATGGTAGGACTTTTTTTCAAAATAAATAAGGAATCAGGTGGACTTTTTTACGTATAAACGTCCATTTATCACCATTCCAAATTAAGTTTGCTGTATGAGGTCAATTTTGCCACATTAGTATTAAAATCAATCCAAGAAGGATGGTAACATCATCCTATTTAGCGTGATCTAGAATGTGACTGAACATAGAGTTTCTTCACCATTCTTGATACAGGAGTTCACAATATTTATGGGCGACAAATGTGTCTATGCATCTATTATAAGTACAGTTAAGACCGTAGGGCAGCTGAAGACCTTCAAGGTTCCTTCACGCCTGCGATATGTTCGTGCTTTGGAACCCTCCACAATGAATATCACACATTTCTCAGGAGAATAGCAGCTGTGTTCGCGGAAAAATGGTCTCAACCCTATACAAAAACATGATTATGGGTTAGGGTGAAGTCACAGCTTTCCATCATACGAGGGGTGAATCTCAGGCTCAGGGGTACAAGGAACAAAATACAGAGCCTCGGCTTAGAAGACGGGACATTGCTCCGTCCAATACCCAATATTCATTCTACTCCCTTCAACATTCATTATTCAATATCCAACACCAAATATTCACAACACTTCATTGACCTTAATTACTAATTGATACGAGTATGCAATAAAGTTGTTCTAATAATACAGATAAAAAAATGCATCCGTTTTGCAATATTTCTTCAAATTTGACTAAAGTACCGCTTCCATATCTTTGCAGAGAGTACAATTGCGCTCCTGAACAACTGGAGCTCAATCACATTCTTGTTATTTATAATGCCGTCGTGCTGGCTGTTAAATTCACGAGGTCTGCGGCCAGCTTTCGTGATCGGGACTTTCCTGTGCGTTATTGGAACAGGGATACGACTCATTCCTGCTGACGACGACACTTTCACATGCCTAGCTCATATCGGTTAGTAACATTGGTTGTACGTAAGCTTGAGTCTAGTGGGGATGCAACCCACGTCTGGGGCGGGAAAGAGCACTGATTCTCTATATAGAGAATCAAAACGTTATAAAAAAGCTCGACGCCTCCACGGGGCCTCCTCTATCAGCGTTGTAAATGCGTTATGTACTTGATCAGGTGGTAGGAAGCTAAACGCGAAAAACTTTTTTGACCATTGACCGACCTGGCTTTCTTTTTGATAATGCTTTTTAGCAATCATTTGTATTAATGAAGCCTACAAAACCAAACATCATGGCGATGAAATGTGCATTATATCGTACTGTTCGGGAAACATTCATTGATTGCAGAATGTGCAGCTTTTTCAAAATCTGCATGAAAAACCGAAAATTAGGAATCCGTTTTGACCCATGTCAATAATAGAATGTTCGAAGCTCATCCATTATTTGACATTAATTTCTTTCGTTTTCATTGGCAAAAATCCATAAATCACAGGAACGATGAATCCATTAACACTGATTTGGATAGAATACATTTGTGTGAAATGTGGTGGGGCTGATAGGAATTGATCCACAACTATCGAACGTTATCGCAGCGAATCCGCATCTTTGAGTTCGTGGGGAATGTTTACCCAAAGAGTAGATGGGCTTTGCCCCAAAATAGTTGCATTCGAGCGGGCCCTTTCACTTCGCGTTTCCCAAAAGTAGACGTCCTCATAAAACCACTTGTAGAGTGCTTCTAATCATAGCATGTGTGCTGCATGTAGTTATGACCGAAGGAAATGCCTCAGTCACAAGGTCTGATATTGTCAGTGTTTCACTCAAACAACTATGCAGTAAGTAGTGTGAGGTTCTGCTTCCAACAGCAAAGAAGACATATAAAGCACGCCAGATGACCGCCATCACTTCCTTCCTCCATAAGGAATCAACGTTACTTCCGAACAGCATAGCTCCTCAAATAAAGCACCGATTTGCTTGATTTTTGAAATGCCTCTAGGTTGAAATAAGCTCTATCGATTCGGCGGAGCACTTCCTGCAAAAAACCGTCTGTGGCTGACGAACTTCCCTTGAAATTTTATTTTTGGTGGTTGATGTACTCAACTGGTGATTTCCTCTTCATCAGACTTGGTATACAAAGTATTTTTATGTATATTCAACTGGTTCCCTTTAAATCTAAAGTGAACATTGATTCTTTTCATTTGAGTTTTGGTATCTCGAGTTCTCGATTGAAGCAATTAGGCCAAAACAAATGACTGGAAAATGAGGTCTGAAGATCGCTTTTCTGGGATTTTGCTCCATGCAGCACCCGTACGGTATACACCATATTAAGGTGGTCATTGGGGAAGCAGATATTGGTCTACTCCTTGGTGGTACGTTTCAAAGTTTGAATAATTCATTCTGAGGTATCATGAAATATTGCAAACATTTATACAAATGGAAAATCCAGGTATTCAACATTTTCCAGGGTCGATTTTGAATTCCGTGGGAGGAGTGACGCTGAGCCCCGCGATCGTCCTTCTGTCCTCGACGTGGTTCCCTCCGAACCAACGGACGTCATCAACGGGGATCGGGACGTCGTTGTCTTTGCTCGGCATCGCCGGCAGCTACTTGCTGGGTCCCTCCATCGTCTCAGAGCCGCTTGGCCCCACGGCGGAAGACAGACAGACCGTCCGCAACGAAATCGACGTCCTTCTCCTCATCAGCTTCCTCCTCGAGCTGTTCCTCTTCGACCTGGTTTTCTTCACGTTCCCAGTACAACCGCAGGTTTTCACCTCAACTGCCATAGCTGGCCACCCATGAACGTTCATTGAGCATCGTGTGATTTTAATGTTAAAGGAAATCAAAGGAAAACGCTGCAACTTGTTACACAAAGGTGTATTATTTCCGTTTCGTATAGAGTGTCCAAATAACTAAGGTAAAAGCACCAAAGGCAGACACCTCTAACAGCCTTATTTCCAGGGCTTTTTCATGTAAGTGTCCGCCCCTGGAGAGGTGTCCGCCTTTGGTGCTTTTACCTGACCTTTTTGATTTCTTTAAATTCCATTTTCTAATTCTAACCTTCTTGAACCGTAAAACTAAAATGAAAAATAATAAACCAAAACTGGAAAAGAGAGTATAGTTGGGAAAAAATCCAACACTTTCACCTTTCATAAATTTCCAAGGGTAGAAACGTGAGGGAAAACGCGAGATGAAGTAGCAAGAAGTGAAATTGGATAAAGTTCTAGCGTCAAACGGATATTTCAACTGATTGTATTTTCAAGTGACAAACTCCATCCCAACAATGTAATGAAATTTACATGAAACAATCTACGTAACTTTTGTCCATTATCCACCTCAAAAGCGATTTAGGAGTTTACAAACTGCTGTCGTTTGCACTCTTTTCATAACGGGCTCTTGATTTTTTCGGGAAGGACGAGATTTGACGGCGTATTTCAGAATGAACGAACGTCCGTGTATGACCAGCTGTCGTAGGCGTTAACATTCTCACAAATAACATCTAATCACACCGAGGAATGGAAAGGCGATTTGAAAATCACCTAGCACAAACTGCTTTCCCATATTTCATAGAATCAACACCGCTCAATATGGGATCATACTATCTACCCATGGAATGATTCAGACCTTGTCAATAATCAACATTGAATTTTTGATATCTGGCAGCGTCCAGCGAGTCGATCAGCCATTCTCAGGGAAAGCGTGGAAACGGATTTCTTTTCTGAAGTGCTGCAGACAGCGAAAAACAAGAGTTTCTGGGTTTTGGCTCTGGCGAGCGGACTTTGTTCTGGAATCACAGGTGATCGATTAAGCTCATATCGGTTCATATCACGAAATTATTTCGTAATCACAATGACGTAAGTGCGATCGAGGAATGACTTGAATCAGAACAGTTTCAATCGTTTTACAATCCAGTTAGAATAGTGTAATATTTGCAATTCAAGCAAGGTATAGGTCTAGCATCACATGACATCAGTCTTCTTTAGCCTGAGTTATCCATAAAACCTTCTAGCTTCTCATGAATACACCATTTCTTTCTCAAGATCCACAACAAATAATAAACATGTAGGATATCCATGATCTACCGTCCTTAAAAAATGGGTTAATGATAAACAAGTATTACAGCCAACATAAACATAAAATGCCGGAGGTTTTTGAGGTGAAATGAAATTGTTACCAGTTAGTAACCAATACTGCGAAATTACTCAACTGCTTTGAGCAAAGTGGACACATTTGCAGTTCTTTGATATTTTATAGGATGGCTTTAGGTCAGACAGCCATCTAGGAACGAACAATTTAAGTCCTTTTGAAATTTGGAACATATCGATTAAATGATCGATGTTTGGGTTAAGTAATAATAGATAGTTGAATAATTTAGTTTTAAAAAACAAGCTTGAACGATTTATAGTATGGTTCAACAAGTCGACCCCGATTCTGCCCTGCTAAGTAAAACTACAGCATCTTCCTTTTGTGGGATTTAAATTTTTCGTTTTTATCGAGTATTTTTTGCTTCAATTCGTCCAAAAACGACTGAAAATGACTACCGATAAAGTATTTATATTTTTAAAATTTTAGGGCCGGCTTTGTCTTTAAATGTCGCGGATTTATACGACCCTATACCACAGATATATGAACCTATGGCTACTATTTGTATCTACATCTGTGGTCATTACAACATGAGCAATATTTCCCATTTCACTATATAATAAACTACGAATTCATTATATTTTGACGAATGACAATCCTATGCTGTTGTGAAAACACACCGCCGGTATGTCGGTATTTTTTCACGATATATCGAAATACTAAACGCTGCTGTGATGCTTTTCATTGGTGAAATAAGGTGTTTCTTGCTTAGGACGATTTAGGTAGAAGTCAGTTTTATTTCTGTATGCATGTACGTGTGGTTACGGCGCTAGCTTGAAAAATTTTAGATACCTACTGGTTACTTTTCATAAGTGAAGTAACTACCAAATTTGTAATTTGCTACGTCTATATGACGCGTTAGGCTGGGGAAACGTTTTTCAAACAGATTCATTGTTATTTCACAGTACAAAAATTGAGCAAAATAAATTAGGGATCAATAGCCTTCAGGAAGAACGTAGTTGGCTTTCGACTTTCAGTTGTTTAGTTTCATGTGCTTAGCAGGGCAGAATTGAGCAATAGCCATTGCTTTTCACAAATCACAACATAGGGGTCATGAAAAGATGACGAATATGTGATGAGGTATATGCAGCTATAGAATGATATTGGATTAACTGAAGATTCAATTCTACAGGACCCTGGCTTTCTCTGTTGACGATAATTTTCGCGCACACCGGCATCACTCAGTCGGAAACCGCCAAATTGGGTTTCTGGACTATCGTTTGCAGCTGTCTGCTCGGTCTGTCCGTGTCCAGAGCTTCTGACGCCTTTCAGGGTCATCTCAAGCCCATTCTGATGCTCATGATCGCCTTCGGAGACTTCATGTTCCTCTGGATCGTTTTCATAACCACAAACGTCGTTCCTTTCAACAAAGGGAGTTTAGCGGTGGTGGTCATCGGCGGTCTGTCATCCATTTGGTCGACTCCAGCACTTTTTTATGAGTTGGGTGAGCATTTTAATGGTTTAATATGACCAGGCAGGTGTAAAAGGTATGAAACTAGATGCCGCCAAAATCAGTTTTACAGACAAAACATCGATTATTATGACTAATTGATACCCATAAGTAATTAGCACTCTTGATAATGAGTTGAAGTGTGAGATTAGAGAGTTTATTCTATTTCCAATGACTAATTATTCCAGGAGCGGAACTAACGTTTCCAGTGCAGGAGGGGATCGTGGCAGGATGCATGATGGCCGTGAACAACATGTGCGCCTGCCTCGTCTACCTCCAGCTCTACATCTTCCCCAACGTCGATGTCTCGTGGATGAACTACGGTCTGTTCGGATTCGGCCTCATGTCTCTCACGCTTTTGAGCTTCGTTAAAGAAACTTACAACCGGCTCGCTCTCGACGTGACGTAACGCGTGTGTCAGCAAGAGTTTGTAAAAGTGTGAGCTGGAAAGATTTGAATAAAAGAACTCCAAAAAGATCGATTATATTTTGGATGTCTTCAGAACAATTACCCACCTAACCTTCGAAAAGGAAAACGAATTAAGTTCTCCTGGAAATGATGAAGTTATATGAAGTTAGAACTACTTATGAATTCTGGAATGACGGTAGTTTTACAGGTAGGCTGGTTGATGGTCGAGATGTAATGAATGAATCAATCCTTCAGGATTGACTGATCGAAATTTCGAGATTACTGGCACATCCCGGATCAATGTTGGATTTTTGAGACAAATTTTGTAAATTTTGGTCCAGCAGTTTCGGTAAAAAGCTTCGGAATGGCAGATTGACTGATTCTCCTTTTACTATTCGATCTTGGAAATAAACGTATCTTGAGACGTAAACCAATGAATTATTTTGGGGATTTACAGTTTTTTATCAATGGTCGATAATTAAGCCGAAAACCCATAAAAGCAACGCTTTCAAAGACCCATCCTTTAATGCATGTTCATGTACCTACTCGAAATAAATTGAAAAACTTTGTCTATACCATACAATGTAGAGGATTGGCGAAACACAACACGGTGACACGTGTCCTTTCATAATTGGCCACTTCTACACGTGGGACCGAATTCATCTCGACACTTCTTTCAACTTTATCCATAGAAAGCTGTTATCCTGTTGATTACAATTGGATTCGACGAGCACATTCATCTCTCAGACACCCACTGATGCCAAAAGCTAAAATTACCTTCCAAAGGGGGAAAAAGGAAAACAGGGGAATCCCCCTTCTCCTGTGTTCTATTCTTACGTAAATATGCCTGACGTCACCCGATATCCCTCATCTTTAGTAATTGTTGCATAATCCATGCAAACTAAACACCTCAATGGTTCATAATTTAGAGCCAATCCATTCTTGGACGTGTAAACCTAATTGCATTAGACCTATGGATTAAACGGATTTTTATAAAGTTGTCACCCAACCAATTCATTACAACCTATTTTAATGTGTTGCCCATCCATTATAGAAATCCATCATTAATCAGCCATTAAATACCATAATATAAGGGGTTTCGGGCAGTTTTTGTACTTCTGTTTTCACTCAATATCGATCATTTGTAGTGATTGTTGCATAATTCATACAATCTAATCACCACAAGGTTTATTATTGAACGCTAATCCATTTTTTGACGTTTAAACCTAATAGCAGAAGACCATTGGATTAAATGTGATGATTGAAGTGAAGGGCAAGTAAATTGTGTTCTTTGGAAACAATTGATTCAAAAACGCAATAAAGATGTTCCATTCAACCAATTCATGACAGCCAATCTGAATGTGATGCCACTATAGGAATCCCAGACCATTATTCAGGAATAAAAATACGGTAATATTGTGGGTTTTTACGCATCTTTTTGTGTTTCTGACGTCACTCAATGTCCCTGATCTGTAGTAATTGTTGCATAATTCATACTAACCAATCACCACTGTAGTGGTCACCATTTTTTGACGTTCAAATCTCATAGCATAAACCCATTCGATCAAACGTGATGATTAATGTGGAGGTCAATGGATTGTGTTCTTGGAACTATTAATTTGGGGATTATCGATACTGAAAACATTTTTAATCCGAAAAATAAAAAGTGTTTAATCCGAGTGAAATAAAAAGAGTGAAGGTACTGACTAAGTCAAATTCATGATTGACCAAAAAAAGTAGAAAAATTGGATGGGAATTTTCATAGACATTAGGATCGATTGAATTAATCGAAAGAATTTGCAGCGTTTTTTTATTGAACCTCATTCAATCGAATATCTCCTGAAATTCAATAATCGCTCTATCACCTGTAAAACACGCACACTCCGAAGCTCAGTAAGATTCAAATCATGAACGCAAGCCAATTGGTATAATAATATTGAATAATATTTATTGATATATTATCAGCGTTTCCTTAAACAGCTATCAAACACATTATACAAATTAGATTTGGGTATTCGTTACTGACAGTCTTGTACGACAGGGACGTCTAGACAATGATCAAAAGGGTCCCAAAAACACGGTTTTTCGAGGTTTCAAATCCTTAGAAATTTACCCATAGCTAATAATTGAAATTTCTGAACCTGGAAGTGACCACCAAACCTCAAAATGACAACAGAAATTTTGCATTATTTAGAAAATAAATAAAGAAAATAAAAACATAAGTTAGCATTGCCAGTGTTTTAGTCAGTACTTCAAAAGCTAGTGTTCTTTAGTCAGTCAAGGACTTCAAAATGTTAGCCGTTACGTTATTTTGGTTCTGTGAGTTTAGTTTGCATTTCTCCGTTCTTGAAGTAGCGGTGCTTCATCATCGAGTCCCGAACAGAAGAATGATGATGAAAATGGGCCCCAATGATAAAAAAAATAAATAACCCCATCCAAAATCAATGATTCCCTCCTGAATCCATCACCTCTCGATCAATTTCCAATCAAACGTCAATTCAAATCATTCCTATCGCTCGAATTTTCACGCTTCTAGACTGAGTGGGTAAACTAGTTAGCACCTCTACTAATTAAGTCTACCTTAACCATAATCGCACACCCCGCCGGTACTAATTTGGGGAAGGTAAACGTCGTTGGGTACGTTCCGAGATTTCGGAGTGTTACCATAACCACCTCACTTCGGTTATCGGAGGGAAACCCGACGTTACACCTCTGGGAATTCACTACTGCGGAGAAGCGAGGTTACTCGAATTAGTTCAACCGAGTTCACTACGCCTTTTATTCAACACGTAGTTTCCGCATTCAATGAGACCCGACCCAGTGAAGTGGAGACGCGGAATTTACTTTGAAACTACAAAACTCGTTACGGGCGGGAAATACAAATTGCTGATTCACCAGAACGTGCAGACAACCATAAAAAGTGATTTTATAGGCTCAAGTTTTATATAACAACCTAAATTTATAGATATTGTACACATTATGGGTGGTCTCACAACCCTTAGATTAATTCTAATAGGCGGACCTCTGTAGACGAAGTATTGCCCCTGGAGGACGTCCTAAAAGGCGCTATAAGGTATTGATTTCAGATTAGGTACCTAAAAACAGATTTCTACGAAGAAAAGTACGGTAAAATTGTATACTAACGTTTTAGGAGCAACTGGAGTTGTTCCATCCTCAAAGAAATTAGGATAAAATGACGAAGATTCTCTTTTATATGCATTGTCACGTTATATTCGTTGAACTTAACTTTACAAAATTTGCTCTTACAGTTTTTTTAACTCCAAATTCAATTTTTTTAGTTTGAATTTTGTTTTTGACCAGTCCCAAAATATGAAAAGTGAATCGCGATCTCATTACATCATTGAAAAGAACATTAAACTTCCTATCTTCTTAGACTCGAACAATGATTTTTTAAAAGGAACTTGAGGGTGAAAAATAAACTTGAATATTTAGTTTTGCCAAATCTGGATAATCACCATTTTTTTCAAACATGCATTAGGTGATTGCAAATACGGTTTAAAAGGGGCAAAAGCCTCCGCTTCTCAACTGTGTAATCAGACTTTTGTTTGTAGAGGAATAGCTTTTGAGAAAAATAAGTTTGAATGGAAAAACTTTGTGTTACAAAGAACATTTGACTTTTTTCCCACAATCAAAAAGGCCTATAGAAATTCAAGCGAAAAACAAGGACAATTCGGAGGCAGATTTACTCATTCTTTTACTATAAATCAAATAGTGACGTATCCAGACCTCAAATTATTACTTATATTTATTACTTCAGGCTGAAGGTAATGTCAAGTCAATGACATTAACTTTGGAAACTTAATTCTGGATAGTTATGACACAACCTTCCTCTTACAATCGTAATCAAATATAATGGTGTAAGTAATAATAAATCGCACGATGATAATGAAAAATAATCGTATTTCGATAGATGAAATAAAATAATTAACTCGTTCAATCATAAATTTTGTACTCAGCAATCGATCATGACATCAATGGTATAAATTCCAATTCTAATCGACGATCAACTTACTGATAACGTTTACTAAAAATAAAACCCACATTATTCAAATTCTTGAAACACTTTCTCAGCATTCGTTAAGGGCTTCTATGAATGAGTCTGTCTTTTAATCTAAATTGCACCTATCAATTGATTCGTTATAAATTTTTGTTCCTTGAACAAGGCAAGATCTATTGAAAAATTTCATGACTTGAGACTTGCATCAGTTTCTCCCTAATTCTGGTTTACCTCTCGCGCACTTGGGCCATGAGTACACAAATTCATCAAAAAGATATTTGGGTCTCTTAAATTCTCAAAATTTAAAAACCATTACTGCAACTTGCACTTTTTTTCGTAAAACAATTTTCTGCCAACCAACCAATTTAAAGAATTGGGTCACGCATTCATCTAATTTTAGGCTCATGAAAAATCGAATTACGAAGTTTTGCAGGCTAGCAATGTTTCACGACCATTCAACAAATTAAAAATCTGAATTCAACAATAAATCATTTGATCTGTTTTGAGGTAAATTAAGTTCGTCGGATTATGATAAATATTATTCCAAGTATCCAACTGTTTTCAGTTTAAGGTTTAAGGTTTTAAGGCAGTTCCAAGACCTCTGTTTCAATTCAGGAGAGTAGTTTCATAAAAAATAAAAACATCAAACCCGACATAAAATATACAAATTAGTGAAAAATGAAAGTCAAAGTCAAAAAATAAAAATAAATAAAGTTGGATAAATTAACCCGAAATAGTTTGCACTTTTCTTTAGTTCTAGCAAGGGCGCAAACAGACACTTTTCTTCGCAAATTAGTTGTAGAATAAGTGGGTGTAGTCCAGCCGATATAACGAGAGACAGCCCAGTATGTGAACACGCATCATGAGCGGTTCGTACACGGTGAATTGTCGCGGCAGAGCGCAGCGAACCGCCCTAAAGGAAAAGTCACGACGCCAAGCAGGTGGGGAAAAGGATGTTTTTCTGACAAATAATCGCTGTCTCATCTCTTGACAACTCGACGCTCGGTGCCGCGAATGAAGGAATAATAGCGTTGGAGGACTCCGACGAGAGAACCCAGAAATAGCTGTTACGATAGCGAGACACAATGTAGGGGAGGCGGATCGTCACTCACAAAAGGGTATTGTTGACAACTCCTGGCCCAATTGTCGGGTGACCTTGCGGCAATATATATACTAGTATTTGTATGCATGGTGTATAGCTTCCAACCGAAAAAACCTTTTGTTTTTTTCTCCCCCATTTGACAGGGGGATATCGGAGGGGTTTTTAAAATTTTCATAAGCGGCTCTAACGATTGCCCCTTCCATTCGTGATGAAAAGTCCCTACGAGGTTTGTGTTTTCACGTCGGAACATCACAACAAAAAAGCATCGAACGAACTAGGTAAAAAGCCCAGTTTTTTCTCTTTTGTCGGATGAATTTATAGGGGTTGGAGAGACAATGGGAAGGTTTCAATATCAAACGCAACGTGTATTTGCATGTATGATCTCACCACAATACCGCCACTTTTTCGGTTCGCTCGCTCAATTTCAACTCAATGATCATATCCAATTCGAGTCTTAAAAAAATATAATTGATTCCTCAATTCCCTCTTCTGCGGGTGTATAGTTACGGTAATTTTATTCATTTCAACTTGAACGTTAACTTTTTTAGCAGCCTAAGGCGGGGTATACACGTGCAGGTTTGCCTGCAGGTGTACCTGAACAGGTGTAACTGTCAGGTAAACCTGACAGAACGTCACTCGTACACACGATCCGGTATGAAACCGACAGGTCTCAGTTTGCTCCACGATGATGCAGGACGATGATGTCGCCTTAATCGGATTGGTATTACTGTTAAATGAGGAGGAAAAGAAAAAGCAACGTAAAAAGTGGTCAAAAAGTTGGCTTTTAAAGAGAAATCGATTTACCCATGTGAATTTACTAAATGAGTTGTCAGACGAACCTGAAGACTTTCGCAATTACCTGAGAATGAATGAATCTGTGTACCAAATGTTGTTAGCCATGGTGTCCCCGTTAATACAAAAACAAGACACAGTCATGAGGAATGCGATTCCACCTCATGAGAGATTAGCAGCTACTTTGAATTGCAAAGAAAAGAAGAAGAAAATCCAGAAGAGGAAACAAGGTGGCGATTTAGACACCGGCGGATGAAAACTGAGCTGAAACCTGCGCAGGCGTCAGGTTTGCCCCACACACGCTCAGGTTTGCCAACCTGCGCAGGTACAAGGAATTGAATTTCCATCAGGTGAACTTTACCTGCACAGGTCTTTCTCTTCACCTGATCAGGTGAATAACTGTGCAGGTATGCAGCCACTCACGCTCACGTTTACCTGCACAGGTACAACTGTTCAGGTTCACCTGCAGGCAAACCTGCACGTGTATACCCGGCCTAAGAACAGTTCGCGAATCGCAATAGCTTCAACGTGTTATAAATGCAGAAAATTTCCTTAAAGGCCGTTTCACAGCCGGCAAACGTGTCTGAATTTCAAAGAGCAGAGTGTCAAAACGAGATGTAATGTTGGAACTTACTTGTTTAATTTTCGTATGGTGGCTTTGAGAGTGTTGAAATCCGGTCGGTCGGCCGGCTCTTCCGCCCAACATCTCTTCATGAGAGCTGAAACCTCCTCATCGCAACAGAGGTCACTCGTTGTCGGTCGCAACCCGGTGCTGTTCCGCAGACCTTCGACGATTTCTGAAAGAAAAGAAAATAAAAAACAACTTTACACGACTGCGGATATGTTGCACAAATTTCATTTAGTCTGGTGAAATGTGTAATGGTCTGGTGAAGGTAAGGCAATCAAAATTAGTGATTTGTAAGGAACGATGTCACTTTTCAGTTTACTCTATTAAGTGAAACTTTACTAGAACTTCGTTCGCCTGTGCAGTCAGTTCACTATAAAAAAACGACCGGTTTAAGGAAGTCCCCTGGATGACGTGGGTGGTGATACCACGAGGTACTCCTGACGAGATGTGCAACTTGAGTAACTCCTCGGCACTTTTCATTACACCACACTCCACGCTATGACGCGGTCCCAACCATAAACTTGATGTTATCTGGCGCCACTCCTTTAAGCTCAGATTCTGCATGCCGCAGATCGTTCCTATCACATTTACTAAACTTAGCTCTCCAGGTCTGCTCCATGTGCACACAACTGCCACTGACAACCTGGACATCCAGGATTATGGCGGACCCATCAGGCTCAATGGGAACGTAATCAGGCTTCCTGCCCCGGCCACTCGGCTTGTTCTCTCTCTCCACATACCAGCTGCCGACTGACAATCCGCCTGGTATTTGCTTGGCAACTGCATCATGACGGAGAATGCAGTCACGCTGGGTTCGTGGACACGCTGCACCACATGATAAAAGTCATTTTTACTCCAGTAGGCATGACAAAGGATACTTAGCTGCCCCATGACTGCCTCCAGAAATCCTCACTCTGGAGGCTAATGTAGCCTCGTGGAAGGCATGAAAATATCTGCAGTCGCGGTCCCAAATGCCCCCTGAAAGCCCCGTTTCACCGTATCTCACCACATCATCATTTATCCAATCAAGTTTAATAACAGCTTATAAATACCGAAGTAATAATCCTTTATGTAATCTGTTGTAGGGGTAACTTGTTTATATTACCTAAGGAGAAGATCGAAGGAGGGAAGAGTGGTTTTGACATTATAAAACGGAACACTAATCGCGACATCACACCGCTCAGCACGGAATCTCATTATGCCTGTTATTTCCCTCGGATGACGTTAACGTCGGTTTCTCTGCGTCGTCGAAATCCTCACCCCCTTTTGAGCCTAAATCGTCGGAGGCTCAGCCCTCCGGGGCTCCTTGCTCAGGACGACGTGATCCCGGAGTCTAAGTAATCAAACCAAGTTCTTAGCTGGGATTATCCCACTTCGAACAGGCGAGAGGCGTCGGAAGGTTTGAAGGGCAAGTCTCAGCCGCTAAATCAACTTCCGTCTAACTCCCGACCTCCCGCCCGATAGCGCATCCTTCAGCCAAGTTGGGACCTCCCTCGCTTCAAACCTGCCAAAATCGATTCCGGGATTTGTAACATCATCGCAATCATCCAGTTCTTCAGTATAACGGCTTATCAAGTATTTTGAAAACACCAAGCTGAGATCAGATAATGTACCACAGATAGAGTTCCAGAATCCAATCCAAAAGTGCTATTCCAAAACTACACAATACAAGAGTACAATTATTTTTCTCTAGTTGCCATATAAAGAGTATCATTTATATTTCAGCAAGGTGGATCTATTAGGAAAGACATTATCTTTCTATTTATATTATTAGATGGTTTAGTCGTCAGATCATCTTTCTTTGGTTATTAAGGTAAGTTTTTCGAATGCCGAATATGCTGATATGCTTTTGATTCATGGTTTTACCAACCAAAACTCTCCCGGAGCTATGCCAGAGGAGATTTCCAAACAATCGTATAATCAACAGAAATGTGTCCCCAAAGCTATGTGTGTATGAACTAACGCAACTGTGCTAAGAACATGTTTTTGATTGTCGTCGGGACAGTGATATGGACCCAGCGAACGGCACATTACGGTTATTTTAAATATTTAAAAGTTAGTGTAACCTTTACACTGCTCTTTGGCCTCATAATTCGGAAGAGGAGCATTCCCAGTGAGGAGCAGCTGCTTTTCTCTGACATCTATACAAACCTGAACCACGGTGTCATTACCATCACGGTATCGTCACCATTCATATCAACGATGAAAACTGCGCAGAACATGTCTCCTAGCGAGAAAGCACTTAACGTCGTGTGGTAGTAGTTTTTTCCAGAACCCTTAGGGTAAAACCGCCTATTGTTGACACTTCAACTTCAAAACGCAAAAATAAGGTAGTAAGGCACTTACACACTCGAAAGTGGCGTCATTCTACAGAAAACAGTGTAAGTATTGTGGTTGACCCACTCGATCGGTTATAATAACTTTGTAGAAATTGTCAGGATGATTGGAAACTGATGACAGCTATCAGTCAAGCCACCGGCGGATATCCAGTGTCTCGTAGTGAGGTAAGTCGACTAATTTCATTTAACTCATCATCATTTTCACAGATTGATTGCAGCTATGTAACCTATTAAAGGTGGAATGTGGAAGTATACAGTAGATAACGTAATTTGCCCAAGCCCAGCCACTACGGGCGAAATACAAGGAGATTCCAATTCCGTTTCGGTCCCAGTTCCTCTACACGATTATCTACCTGTGTCGAAATCTTCATTCTCTCTCGTCATTAAGTTACGATTCCGAAATCCTGTAGAACTCGTTCTTGTGTGTTTTACCCATTTGTACGTGGACGTTAATAAATCGTGAACTTTCAGTCATTCAGGTAAATACCTCAGGTAAGTCAGGTAGGGGTAGGACATCAAGAAAATGAAGGGTAAATAGAACGTATTGGTGTCAACATTAGGACCAGCACGTGCCAACAATTGGAATTTCCAAGAGAAAATGTGTCAACATTAGGGACACAAACAGGCTTTTGGTAGAAGTGATAGTTCAACTGTAGGTACAGATTAGTTTTTTTAGGACATAACCCGGGAATATTAAAACAAGCTAACGGCCATTGAGTCATTAGGGCGTTTTCGTCAAGAAATCATCAGTTCGAATCAGCCACAACAAAGACCGCTTAAGTCCCAAAGAGTGCTCTTACCATTGAGTATTTTGGAGCGTGCAGGTCCTAAAACCTGTGTGGACCTATGGTGCGCAGCTGTGGGGCTGCACTGCTAATAGCAACATCAAGATTGTACAAACATTCCAGAACCAAGTATTGAGGAACATCGTCGATGCACCTTGGTACATTTGGAACGACAACCTTCATAATGATTTGAAGATCGAGAGTGTCGCTGCCACAATACGGAAATTCGCCGTTAAACACCCTGAACGGCTGAAGGGCCACGTCAACGCAGAGGCCGTCCATCTCCTAGACGTTGACAACCTTTTTCGAAGACTAAAAAGAAAAAAGCCGTTCGAACTGACTTTTGACGTATAAAGACTTATCGCGAGTGAAGTGCGAACAAACTATTATTATTATTAGCACAAAAGGAACTCCTGTTATGTACAAGAGGACTGAATATTAAATTATGATACTAGAAATAAGTTACTAATAAGTTGTTAAAACTGACTTGATTGTAATTAAAAAAAAAAAAAAAAAAAAAAAAATTGGAGCACACTTTCTTTCAGACCAACAATTTTTCAAAACGCGATATTTTCTCTCATTCGAATACCAGCCCCCACTTGGAATTAAAAGCAAATCATACCATACCAACGCTTTTCTCTCTTACTCTATCATGGACAATCCTGATTCGAAGTATATTGCCCAAACGTTGAAACCCCCTTCCATCGTAATCTAGTTATCACTCTACCTTCTCCCCTCGCGTTAATGAACATCTCTTGAACTTGAGATATGATTACAATTATAGATACATTGAACATCAACTTCGACATTCACCGTTGAACAATCAGGCAGAAAACATGTTCCATGTGTCATGTGTGACCCAGTTCAATGGTCATGTGTGCTCAATTAACTGATGCGTGGAGGATTAACTATGTACACGTTCGTGCTCGGATTCTAGCGTTTTTAAAAGGCAACTGCAAAAGGTTCCATTAGCTATGATCACCTAAATAGAAACATTTGTAACACGAGGAGAGTGATCAACAGGTGGAACCCGTTACGTGGTCAACATCAATTAAGGGTGCGATGACGAAGGCGCGTTAGCATGGTATAATTTTCCACTTGGAAACTAGGGGGATTCAAGTTACCGACCGCTTCGCAATCTATTAAACCTAAACTAATTTGTCGAGCGCAAAAGATTAAAATACCTTTGTCGAGGGGACGAGCTCGACAGTCCACGGGCGGGGAGTCCAGATCTGTAGGGATTGCAGGTGGACGGTGCAGCCATAGCGGGGGGGGGGGGGGCTTGTGATTAAGAATTGATCGAATCAGTAATGAACTGGATCCTACGGCTCAGTTGGCCGAGAAATTAGCGATGCGTAATAGCAAATGGGACATCAGGTCATTCCTACAGAACACTCTCTGCGTTGTAAAGTTGTTTCGCTTCAACTTGACTGTGTAGTTGCGGTTTCAAGTGAACAACATTAGCTTTTCCACTTAATTACGTTCACTGTTATTGGTGCTTGGGGCAAATTGCAACACAAAAATTTCGGGGTTTCCTAGCTCCGTCCTAAGAAGGGTCGTCGTTAGCTTCCAACTCGGGGTCGTCGTTAGCAGGGTCGTAAAAGTGAGGGCTCTTGTACCTGTGTTGCCCCTTTGACACTTCAAGCAAGGGCATATTATGAGTGTTCTACAGAGGGTGAAAACGAGACTACCAACAACACTCCCAATAACATCCACTTGACTAGGACGAGTCAATCTTACGAACTAATGGTACTGTCTGCACTTTAAGGTTATAATACCAATGGACAGCGTTAAAATGGAAAAAGGGATCATTTACCCAAATTACAGACCAACAAAAGCCAAGAGCCAAGAAAAAAAGTCTGGCGAATTGGGTGTGACACACAGCTTCCTCGTCTCCAAGTACGAAGAACGTATTGATTGTTTGGAGTGTATTAGATAATCACGAAAGATGTAGAACAGGCCGAACGAAGAATAGACTGAACGACACCTATGATTGTTTCTATAACGCCTAATAAACATTTGATGTTTTCGATCATGTGGTCGGATCAAAAGTAGATGTGTTCTAAAGGCAGCAGAATAACAACGAACTGATGGAATGGACCCGTTGCCCTTTCAAAAGAGTGATGCGATAAATCTGCACAACCCAGAGGATACCATTGAAGCTAAAAAGCTTCAAGCTTACAGTTAGTCCTGGCAGTTTCAAAAAAATGGAAAGGTGAGAACTATCTCTTCAGATCAATACAGTTAGTGGTGCTCTTGACGGCAATGGAATTTAGGTGCCCTGAGGGAGCCTATAGAGTCGCCACAGATTTACATCAAGTAAGCGAATGAGGATTAGAGGAGTTTTCAGGATTAGCAAGAAATTCCAAAAGTTGTGAATCAGTATGTGACAGCTGGTTAGCCTACAACTTCCTCACACCAACAGTCTGATTGATAGGTAATTTTGGGCAGACGTTTCCTCAACGGAAAACTTTGGTCCAAAATGCATGTCTTAGTGACTAATCACTATCGTGGGTGTAAAGTAAGGGAATCAAGCCTAGATACCAGTAATAGAATATTTTTCAAAGGAAGAGGCAAAACATGCGAATTCCCCACCCATAAGACCCTTAAAACCAACTTCATATTAACCTGAAAAAATGCACTATCCACTGTGTTAAGCCAAGTTCCAAAAAAGTGCAACAAGTTTGGATCGATCAATGTCATTTACGTCTGGATCCACACAGCTACCTCTAAATCCGTTGAACGCAGATGTCACGGCCTCTTTCAGTCCCTTTTACTAGTCAATCCCCTCAAGCCTTCACAGCCCAACGTTCACACGGTTCAACGTCATTCAAACAACTACTGACACAAAATATCCCCATTTCAATTAGGATTATTAGTACCAGTTATTTCCACTTAGAATTCCATACCGTCTCTAATTAATTTTGACGGAATGATTAGCAATGTAGCGAAGCCCTTCTGCTTGGTGTGGGCGAAGCCAATTTGCCCCGAAAGAGGAGATAGCATGGAGTGGTGATTTTACTCTGGTATGAGCCATTTGCTGTTAGGAAAGCTGTAACGAATGATTCGGAGGACATTTTCAAACCTGTAAATATCTTCAAATTTACGCCGCCCTCAATTGAATATGAAAGCACTTGTAAAACGGGTAGTAATCAACGGCAATTGTAATACCAGTTTGATACTTATAGCAGTTTGTATGGAAAATAATTGAAAGATGAATTTTCAATGTAGGTATATCGTGACCATATGGCATTTACAATTCAGTATTCGAGTTTCATTCATTTTCATCCGTAATAACTGAAGTGATGTTCACAAAATCAGGACAGTCGACGCATAATGGCGTAGCAATAATGTATGTATCTGGAGCGAAACATCCTATCATGTGTCGTTACCCAGAGATGTAATGGAATTCTGAGCAACTGAGCAAAACAAAAAATTATATGAAATTTTCTGTTCTTCGAACAGTTAGACAGTTCAAGGTTTCCCCATCAGAAGATGTGTGGAGAGCATATTTTGGGAAGTGTAGGCGAGTATGAGGAAAAGTAAGACAAGAAGAGTCTCGAAATGAGCGATATAATAATCTATTGTTTAGAAGCTACACTATAGTCAACGATCACAAGGCCCAAAGATACAATTTTGGATTGTGGGATACTGATGAACCGCATACGAGTGGAAATCATTGCAAAGGTTTGCAGCACAAGTTTGTATTTCCAAGTGCCAAGTTATTTTAGTCGGGACTTATGTTCACAAAAGTCAGAACGTTCGGCGGTTAATGACATAACTACAGATCATGTCAGAGTCAAATATCCTGATATGATGTGTTATTCCCAGATTGTTAGTAAGACGAGAAGAGTCTCGAAATTAACAATGTAATAAGCAGTTGCTTAGAAGTTACGGAATGTTCAACGGTCTTAAGTCTCAAAGAGATAATATCGTGCAGTGGGAGACTGATGACGAACTGAATACGAGAAGAAAGCAGTGCAAAGGTTGGCAGAAAATGTTTGTATTTCCAAGTGCCTAGTTATTTTAGTCGCTTTCCTCCCCAATAGCTGAACTGATGTTCACAAAATTAAGCACGGTCGACAGCATACCAACCAATCATGTTTCTAGCAGAAGCCAAACATACTGGAAGAGGTGTTATCCAAAGATTGTAATACAATTCTAAGCAACTGAGAAAAACGAAAAATTAACTTCTGAAGTTATTTTATAGCTAGCAGCCAGACAGTTCCGGGTTTCTAACAGAACATGAGATATGAGACAGGTGGCCTAATGAGATCAGCTGAATTGATGAAGGTATGCCAAAGCCTACTATTAACTGCTGCCATTGGAAGAGTGTGACGAGAAGAGTTATGAAATGCAAGATATAATTAATAGCTACTGATGAACTGAATAGAAGTAGAAACCAGTGCAAAAGTTGGCAGTACACGTTTGTATTTCCAAGTGCCAACTTATTATAGTTGCCTTTTTCCCTAACAGCTGGACTAATATACGCAAAATTCAGAACGTTCGGCGCTCAATGACATAACTAAAAATCATGGATGTAGCAGTTGCCCAACACCCTGATATATTTTTATCCAGAGATTGTTATGGAATTCTTACCAACTGAGTAAAATGAAAAATTCAATTCTGAAGTAGTATTCTGTTGGTCTACCTAAAAGCCATAGAGATCAGGGTTTCCAGCAGAAGATGATACATGACTTTCTGAGGTAAGAGGCTTAATGAGACCAGCTGCTGCTTTAGCGAAGCCTATTCTGGATCGAGTACTGCAACTAGAAGATGAAGTAAGATGAAAAGTGTCTCGAAATGAACAACGCATTTTTTTTTTGCCACCTTCTAAAATAGTAGAAGGTAATGAGTTTTTAGAAGCTATCAACAACCTTATCAACAATCTTGATACACAATGATAAAATCTCAGGTGGAGATGAAGTAAAGAACAGAATAGGAGTAGAAAACAGGGCAGAAATAGGTGGCAGATGTTCGTATCTCCATCTGCCAAGTTACCACCAATATTTTGACAAGCCGCCCGCAAAGAACACACGCGAGCAACCCGCTGTCTTTTCAAAGAAACTCTCGTACCTCTGACACGAAACTCCCAGGCGTGATGATTTAGTCGTTATCGGGACTGCGGAGAAAAAGGGGCAGACTTGGCCTTAAATCAACACAGTTTTCCTTCTTCCTCTCCGTAGCCGTAAAATCGGTCCGACTGGCGCCCATTGTTTGAACATAATCTGGAGGAGGTTAAGCGAGCAAACAGCTCGGAATCGTTAGCCGGGGAAGCTTCGCCCGGCGTTTTCAACATAAATTTGACAACCACCACACGTTCTCGCCTCTTTTGCCGCTTAGTTGAACCACAATTTCAACGATTGTTTGCATTAAAATTGTGGTAGAGGGCGGTGAAAATGAAAAACAAACGGCCATAATTTATTATCACATTGAATAGATATGCAAATACACTAACCGAATCATGAATACAACTAGGTTTTAAATTTAATGAATAAAATAGGTAGATTAGGACAGGACATGGCCTTGGAGCTAACTCAAGAGCGCCCTCGTCAGATTTCAACAGTTCGTAAAGTTGATTTGTACAGAAAATAGCCATTACAGTACTGGGGGGCAGGTGTTCAGATTTTGTGTGTTCAGATGCAGGTGTCCAGAAGTGTTGCTATCAACTTTTTATTTTTTATTCCGCAATTTATTTGGTCAATCAATGGGCCTGCTTCGCGAATGATTGACGGATATGAGATCGAGAGAGTATGTCACGTCACGCGAGCAAGTCGCCGTCTCGTTACAATTCCTGTCAGTAGCCAAATCGCCTTCTAACGAGTTGTTTTCCTGATATTTGAGGTGCCCAGAATCCTCAAAAATCAGGCATTTACTGGGTCATCAACATCCCATTTACTGCATTCCGTATCAGAAGCGCGATTCTACCATACTTCTTCATCTACTCCAATACATCAATGGATCACGTAAGTTAATAGCTCGTATAGTTAGCCAGCCAAGTTATAACTGCCCAAGCCCCGAAAGGTCTCTAATGGAAACATGTTTTCCGTTTTCACAAGGGCCGAACTATCCGGGAAGCAAATTTCTCACGCAAATTTTCTACATCATTCCAATATTTCATCGCATGCTCATTCCCTAGGAACTTCATGAGTCTTCCATCCACCCTGGCTGGGTTTGAGAGAAAAAATCCTGCGAATATCGTAGGCTTTACCTTTATTTCAGCATCCTGAAAGATCACATTGATTTTTTCATAACCATCACGAGACATTTCGAAAATATAAATCAAGTAATCTTTTGTATTAGTATAGATAACGTAGATATGCTTAGGCCTATCTGTTCGCTCCTGAACAAAGGATAGAGTTCTCTAAGCCTCCGTCTTCCCCAAAAAACTGCTGGCATGTCTTATTTTACATTATCACAATACTGAAGAGCACCGTTAGAGTGAATATAACTATGCGAGACCGCAGCACATGAAGGGACGTGAACGATAAATTATTGACGTTTCAATTACCTGTTTCAGCGTCGGTAAATTTCCCTCGCGATCTAAACACTTCAAGTATTTTCCATCCCATCTCGCCGTTACTGAAAGTGATAACGTTCATTTTAGAGAGAGTTAGTTGGCTCTAAATTGGACCTCTACTGGTCTGGATGGGGAAACTGAGGGAAGGTGGTGATGGGTTGAGGGTAATGTCCAAGGAAACCCTCGAGCAGCGAGGGGATGAAGGTGGGGACTCGGCAGCTGGGCGGGGTGGTGTCACCACGGCAACGTTGGAGATGACCCACATAATAAACCTCAACTTGCATTAGGTCCCTTTCCGGCTCCCCGTGTTTTGCCGGCCGCTCTCCGACCGAGTCGTTCCGAGGGGTTTATCGCCCGTGGCCTCAACTCCGCGTTTTAGTTGGGTCGGAGGAATCAGCATAACAGTTTTAGAAACGAAAACTCGCGCTTTCACCGCAGCAACGGCCATTTCGCCGCGGCGTTCAGATTCCCAACTATCGTCTGACTTTATCGTCCCTCCTGCAATTATCCTTAGGATGTTAAGGATACAAGAGAAACGCAGAATTCAAGTTTTCCCCTCACTTACCTACCGTAATAAATGCAGAGACAAACGAATCTAGTTCTCTAAACCAGGGTTGTCTAACTGGCGGCCCGCGATGCTATTATTTGTGGTCAGCGTAGGTTTCACCGAAATCATACATTTTCTTAAAATAATGCTACGACAAACAATATTTTATTCTTTTAGCATGGAACATGCTTAAGCCTTGGACTAACTAGCCGATTTCTATGTTCCCGGGGTTTGTGAGATCGAATTTGAACGGGCGGTAGCAAACTCGGCCCAGAGCTCCGAGGATCACAGTTCACGGCTAGGTAGGAATGGTAAACTCGTCCCCACCTAGGGTCGTTAAGATAACGAGGACTATCGACATGGAAGATTCGGCCCAGCTTCACTTGCTCAACGAGATGTCCCAACAAGTGAATGTTATTGTCTTTTAATTATTTTATTTTTTGGACTATCATTTAAAACCTGAGCATATAATGAATTTATGGCTGGGAGACCTGCGAAAAGGTCGAAACCACTGACTACAGTCACGTCGTATTTGGTACTGCAACCCCATAGCGACCTCCCACACGATGTATGGGATATGTCATGTCGAAAAATATCTATGTCTCCTATCGATAGGTCCACGCTTTCGATGTGTGTTCAATGTGTTCAGTCTAGTTTGCTAGTCTGGATCCTACAATCAATCCTCCAAGTAAAGTACAGATCAGTTGGATAAATAGATCAGAATGAATCATGATCCTATCGATTGCATATTAATTTCTGAGAATGTACTTATGTTCTTCCAACACCCATGTATCCTCCAATAATGTGAGCTTCATCCTCTTCCTATTTGAACCTGAATACAAATGCCTGTGAGTCCTTCCATTCCCACTTTACTTTTCCAACATCTCACCCAAACATCCTCTAATTTTCCTCGGAATTACTGAATTACCAAACAGAGGTCCTAATCAAATCTCTCGCAACCAGGTAATTTAGGGGTTGGGCCGAGTTAACCATCACCCCTATGTCTCATTGCCAGGTCATTTTACACCGGGGCCGAGTTTTACATTTCTTAAAGGGATTGGTCCCGAGTTTACCATCGCCCATTTGTGAACTTCCGAGAGTCCGTAGACACCTCTTCTTCCCTTAATCACGCCCTCCTAGGAGTCGAATAAAGTAAGGATTTCTATGATCTCAGGTTCGCTGAAATTGAATATGATTTTTGAAAAGGCTCTCAAACTTTGTGAGGTCCCTTCCAATGACTTTTAATTCAGACCCTACTTTCGAGTGTCCCAATGCTTAATTAACAAAGAGGACAACTATGCGTTAAGCCACGGCGAAGATGACTTACCGACTGAACTTCATACTTGGGTAATGTCGACAGCAGTGTCGGGTCCAAGGAAAGGAAGCGAGCGTCCAGTGTCCCCTCCACCTGGCTCAAGGCGGCCTTCCCCCGGGAAATTGAAGACGGCAGGAGTTTTCTTAGGGAGCAGCGAACTGCACAAAATTTAGTCCGGAGAAGAAAGACAATACACAATTCGCTGTTGTTTCCTAGCACATCCACGACTCCTAAGACGAATAGCCCCGTCGTAGTATCCAGTGCTCGACGCAGTCCCCCCCGCGTTCGGAACAAGCTGTCGCCCCATCGTTCTCGACGTTAAGGTACCGTATGAGGAGAGACTTTAGTTAGGGTTAATTATTAGATAATTAGGATTAAGACGAAGTTGTTAATTATAGTCTTTATTCAGATTGATTGCCGACTTTTCCTCAAACATCTAATTGAATCAAACACCCCTAAACTAGCACTGGCAGCAGTTTCTATTTGTTGGCCTCCTCTTCGACAGAGTGTTGGGATTTATCGCCTCAAGCCCCTGGATCTTATGAGTTCAGTCATCGGAGAGACTCTATCACCTTCACTGATAGATAGATAGATAGATGTATTTATTGTGTTAAAAACATGTTTTTTCACAAGAGTTCGGAACAAACAAAAAATCAATGAAATTAATAGTACCTAGTAATAATGGAAAAAAAAAATTAATGGAAAGACATAAAAAGCAATTCAGCCGAAAA
The DNA here is from genome assembly GCA_031894815.1 of Creontiades dilutus. NCBI lineage: Eukaryota > Metazoa > Arthropoda > Insecta > Hemiptera > Miridae > Creontiades > Creontiades dilutus. The sequence continues at coordinate 678,645 of JAVIWC010007566.1, read as the reverse complement.
GAAAACCTTCATTTAAAGTGAACGCCCTTTGCCGTAGAACAGTTTGCAGGAATCCTACCAACTTCATCACCTCTCTCCTATCGTTACACAGCAGGAACGGTTGAAAAATTTCTTCATGCATATTGGAGTATATATTTGACCCGCTTCAGTTTGCCTACCATTCATCATCATGAAGAGATGAGGTGATACAGCCTGGGCTATCATCGCACCCCTTGCAGATCAGCTTACGGAGTTGTCAAATCGGTTGATTATCCCATGAAGGATGAGGATCGGTTGATTATCAGCATGGCACAGGTTGCTGAGTATCAAAAAATCCTGTCATCAGAGAGAATCTATCACCTGTAGCAACTATCAAGACTTGACAAAATCAGTTGAAAATTGTGGATGATTCGTGTGGGGGAAAGCTTACTGCAACACAAACAGAAATTAAGACAGTATTACAGAATTGGCGATTGAAAATTACGATTTTGGAGCAAACCTATCTCCTACATTAAAAAAATAAACGCAGTTCCACTTCCATGGATTCGGAAACGAGAAGATAATCAAGTGGTAATGGATACGGATAGAAACGAAATGAAATACCACTAAAAGAAGGTGGCCACTGAGCCGTGATCTCAAGGTTATTCAGCCGACGACAATAAGCTTTCAACGGCAGGAGGTTTGAGACAGATTTATAAATATATACTCGCTGAGAGGGAGACTGATCACGTTTTGTGTTTGTTACGTAAGCCTTTCCGAAGAAAATGAAATTGAATCACCGTGACTCTAATAATTTAAGCAACGCAAAACCAATTCACCTTCTAGCGAGGAAACTGCCTCGTTTTGTTCAGAAATATATTGTCACCATCGGCGGTTAATTCAGTGAATCATTCGCTGGGAGCGATTTCTTTATATCACCAGCAATCCGTATCGAGATTCATTACCTTTTACAAATCGAATTCCAAAAATGAACAGTTTGATTCATATATTCACGTCCCAATTCTCACAAGTATGTCTTACTTGTACCTTAAGCTGAGCATTTGAGGGATTCCATTTGTAGAACGAAATCTATGGCGATACCGGATTGATGGTGAAGGGAGGAGATTGCTCCCCGCCAGTATTTCACTAAATTAACGGCAAATGGATATATTTAGGGCACGAAACAAGTCGCAAGATTCAAAAATCATGTTGCAACATAATGAAACTAATCGGTTCTGTGTCATAATAAAATACCCTACATTTCATTGAAATATGAAGTAGGGTTAGCAAAACTAGCGGCTCCAGACAGATAACAACATCAAACTTGATTGATTGAACTTGGTCGAGTTGATTTACCTATAGATGTATATCAAGATTCGTCAGGGATCTGTTCATTGACCACACACAAAAATGTCTGTAATCAGGTCAGTTTCCTCTCACATGAACTCCCTTGGGACTTCAACACGATCTTCCAGGGGGAGGTCCACGTTGTACAATTGTGCATGGACGAGATGCTGAGTATCTCAACGGTGCCAAAGTATACATTTTCTCTGACGTGCCTCAAGGTTATTCCATAATTTACTATGAGCTCGAAGCTGGTCTAGAATGTCTGACTACCCTCAAAAGAGTGAAATTGAGAATGTTAATAACGGATACAGAAAAAAACATACAAAAATTAAATTAAAATGTGAAAAGACGCAACAATTTTTGTTTTAGTTCTCCAAACGAATGGTACAGTGGGTAAGATGGTTCTCTGGGTAAGATTGGTTAGGGTAATAATTCTTCATGACTCGTAAGATGTCGAATTCATTCCGGACATTTTCGTTTACGCCTGCACTGTTAACTAATTAATTATTTCTGTTCAATAAACTCTGTTCTTTGAGCCTTTTTGGAACTCCGGATACTAGCGCTGCCATTTGTCTGTGTTTTGAAGAAGATATTGATGTATTGTTCTTCCCCAGCGCAGTTGGATACAACAAGTTTCTTATTTTTAACATTATTATTGATCTCTCGGAGAATATAGTTGCCAAAATGCTTGAAAAAGAGAAGCATTGGACCCACGGATACTAGAGTACACTGTATTCTGTACTCAATACTGTATTCTAGTATCCGTGGTTGGACCTCTATAGTTGTTGTGAAGGACTTTACCTATTATATGTAAGAATTATTCCCAAGTAAAGTAGGGCCAAGCCGAACAGGTAGCGTCGTCCCTTCCACCTTCCTCCGAAGGGTAGAAGGGGGTTCCAGTCCGTGTAAAAACCCGGCCGGCGAGCGGGAAGGACACAGTCGGTGGAAGCCCTGTCAGCCTTAAACTCTAACCTCGCGTTCTCTATTCAAACCTAACCTAGCCTTTGAGTGTTAACTCTTTCTCGGTCAGTTAGGCATTCCCTCTATCCGGTACGATTTGGGTGCTGCATTCGTGAGCGGCTGGTATCGCCATTTCGTACAAAACCTCTACCTTACGTAGCCAACAACTTGTATCCTGCGGTCTCGAGCGACCGGTATCGCCATTTAGTAAGCGAAATCCTCTCGCACATTATAAATTCTTCTCTGATCACAAGAGGTATAGAAAAGGGGTGAAAACATTAGTTAGTATCTCCCTTCAGCAGAGAAAGCCAGGCTAGTAGCGGAATCTCCCTTAAGGAATTCCCTACAGTTGTCTATGTCGAAGGCATCCTGAAGAGGAAGATTACACAAGAACGGGATAGACAGAGGAGGATATGTATGGACCAAGAGGACTAAATAGATCCCAAGGACTTGGCATGAAGCAATGTGTTGAACAGTTCCAGGCAGAGTCCCAACATGGGAAAGAAAGGTGAGGTTTTAGTGGGTTTGAGTCTTACATAACCCGAAGATCGGTCCCTTCTGGGTATCTTACGAGATCCGGTTTTCACCTTAGGGTCTTAAAAATTTCCTCACCTACCTACGTAAAAAAAATCATTATTATTAATATTGATACTGTTATGTACCTTTGGTATATAAGCGTGCCTGTATCCTTGGCTTCATGGCATTGAAAACATGTAGGGAATGTGGGGTAATACCGTGCATCGGGTAATGCCACCCATGGCTGTTTCGGATGTTTGAATCGACACCAGAAACGTGGGAATGAGCGCCGATCCTAGAGAAATGTCCCGCCAACTATGTTCTAGCGTTACCCTACCTGCAAAGTTAGGCTTCTTGACGTGAGTGCAGTGAGTATTTTTCCGAATCGTTTGATGTTATTTCTTCCGCATCGGAAATAAGCAATGAAAGTCCCTTTCCAACTCTTTTTTAGATTAGTTTTCATGTATATACGCAGAATTTCATCATCTTTCTGAAGCACTAACCAAATTTAAGTTTTGATTGTAAATGAAGTCAGCGTTAATGAATTACGAAAAACGTTAACATTGGGGTAATGCCGCCCATCGTATCGGGGGAATGCCGTGCATTTTTGAAACGTCAAAAAAGATGAAAAAGAACAACAAATAACCAACAAAGCGCCAAATTCAGCTGGATTTTGGTCAATTCACTACCAGTAGCAGAGATGGGGTTCAGAAGAAGAAGAAGAAAGGTGGAAATCATGAAAAAAATTGAAAGACCTCAAAAAAAGAAAGAGAAGCGCAAGAGAACCAGAAGTGAGAGCAGTGACAGTGATGACTGGGGAGACATCTCTGAGGGAGATCTTGTTGTAGACACAGACGAAGAATTCTTGACTTCGTCTTTTGTGGACAGCTTGTGTACAATTTGCCAAGAAGCCGATAATAATTCGCCAAAGTGCGAGCACTGCAATCACAGCAGCCACTACATGTGTTCCATGGGACGACCTGATCACGGACTATTTGATGTATGCAAGGCTATTTTATAATTTTGTAAAGAAAGAAAAGCTAAATATTAGTGTGGGTTCAAAAAAGTTCTATATACAAGACTGTAGTTTACCTATTTCTAAGTCATCGTTCAGTCAATAAATTATAGTTAAAATGAACGATGACTTAGAAATAGGTAAACTATAATTTATTGACTGTTTTTATGGTTTTTATTGTTATAAATACATTTAACCTTGTAACTTTGGAAAAAGTGGGTTGAATGACGGTTGAGAGGGGATCATAATTCAGTTTTCAAGGTTGGGCGTCATTACCCCACAGTATGGGAAATGCCGTCTAAAGCACTATATTAATATTCACGGCTGTTTTTCCTTTAAGAATCCTTTCATGTAAGGGGAATGCTCAGATATCAAAAACAGAATAAATTCTAGAGCCATTCGTCCAAGAAAAACATTTTTATGACGTTCTGTCCCTCAACGGTATAATTCCAAAGTTATGTGCACGGTATTACCCGTCATTCCCCTACCCACTCTCTCTTGTTATTTAAAAAAAAAAAAAAAATTAATAATTAACTCTAGGCGTTAGGGTTTAAAGTGAACCATTTTCAGGTTTAAAAAGGGAGGAGTCGAAATTTGTTAGTATTTTTCACCCAAAGAGGAGGCATTTCCTCGCGTCTGGCTGCTTCCCTCCTGTCAGAGCCCCCACGCTCCGGTTCGTCCGATAGCCGCGACACACAATCGGCCCCAACTCCGAGAGCCCGACAATGGGCCAAGCGAGCGGATCGATGACTCCACCTCGCCGCCTCCCGTGTGTTCGCGACGGGCTTCCTACCGCCCTCCTCCCCTTCCAGCGAGCCAGAGATACGTCGGTTAACTAGGTAATTTAACAAGATACTCTCATTGTCGATGCAGGTCAACTGGAAAAACCGCTCGGCTATGAACTGCCCTTGAGAGAGCACCGGGAGTTGGCGGACAAACCAGTTAGCCTATTCACTAGTAAAACCCATATACAGTGTCAGATTTTCGAATAGTTGGAGAAAATCGGGAGAAAGCGCTTAAAAGTCTCTTGTATTGAACAAAATTTCAACCTTATTTTAAAATTGGTTATTTCAAGTTTCAAGCTGCGAAAATCGAACAAAATAGATGGAATAAAAAGACAACACTCGATGGCCAGATCCCATTCTTATTTTCACTGGCGGTTCAAAATCAGGTAATTCAGCAGAATCCGCATTTTATGAAGTAGTGACGGACTACAAAGAAATGTATAAACTACCTCACACGTCAACGTCCTTTGATGCCGTAGTTACTGCAATCGTGGAAGCTCCGGAATACATTAGCAATCAGAGAAATAACATCAGACCACACTAGATTTGCTCGAACTCTCTGACCACACTGCAAATCCTAAAGTCCACTTCCATTCCAACAGATGTGGAAATTGTGCGAAGATAAAACCAGGAGATCATATTTGTTTGGGTAAAAGCTCATGCAGGGCTACTTCCGAATGAGCTGGTTGATCGATTGGCTGAGGAGGGATCGGTATCGGGAACGGCACTAGATCTTCCTGTAATGGTTGAAGACCTAATTCCTATGATTATGTGGAATTACCGTGAAAGATGATAACAACAATTTGTTCACTCAAGAAATGGAGAGGCATACAAACGAGTTCAACCATAGCCACCACATATTCCTTTGTTCAGAAACCAAAACTTACAGAAGCAAATCTGTCCATCAATATTTCGCCTTAGAACCAATCACGGTATGTGTGACGCATATTTATTCAAAATCGGACAACGGGACAAGTGGAAAATGTGGACATCTAAGTGGATCTATACGCCTTTTGAAAATGGACTGTCCAGAACATGAACGGGAGAGACGAGTTTTGTTTACTATTTTAGCCACGAAAACAAATGTAAATTTGGATTATGTTTCCAAGTTATCATCAAAGAATGTACTCATCTATAACGAATTTTTTAAATTTATGTTGGAACGTAATATCAATATCTGAAGGAAAATTGTTTTACTTACTATAATTTCGAATTATAATTAAGATTAGATATTATAGATTATATATAAATTATATTTATGGATGTATACAAAATCTAATGCCAAATAAATTTTTAAAAAAAGTTCTATGAATGGAAGGAAGGTCATCTCAGATCATTTACCAGGATTTAGATAAAGGTGGTTGGCGACACACCAAGCCTCCAGCCTGCAAGTTGACAGTTGCAAGGTGTAACATGGGAAGGTGATGGAATGGTGTATTTTCTGCTACTATGAGATGAATGTGGATAATGCCCGCAACATTCAGAGGATGTCCTAGCCGTTGGAAGGCGTCTGGTACATCTCCCGAGGCTGCGGGTTCAAGTACTGGAAGAGCAAACTACCCACATCCATCACACTCCCAGGGCTGCTTGGTGGAATGGCACGCAACAATCAGGGCAGGGGTTATAATAGTTACTCAAGGGGACATATTTGAGGGCATTTAGCCGATGGGTCATTACCAGGCTATGGGGGCATCAGGACGGTCAAACTAAAAGGTCAGTGGTCATAACCACGCTCACTCTAACATGTAACATGGGAAACTTTAGTTCCCCAGTCCATAAGCTTAACGCGGATAATCCGCAACATTCAAAGGATGTCCAAGACGTTGGAAGGCGTCTAGTATATTTCCCGAGGCGGCGGATTCGAGAATCGGGAAGGGCAAACTAAACACACCCATCACAAGGCCCTCAGAGAAAGTTTTTGCATGTTTTACTTTTTATGTTTGCTGTTGATAAACATGCTTTCAACGAATCGAATGAACCCGCTCTGACCACTTCACGTCCATCCGTTCCTGTTCCGTAAAGGCTAAAACTTTCACAGAAAAAAGAACAGAAACACGAATGTTAATGTCGCCGAGTATCATGAGAGGACATAATTACAATGGAATTTTGTTTTCATTTGCTTCTTTTGAAATCGAGTTATTCAAGACTTGTTCTACATTTGTGGACAAATTAAGCGTAGATGAGTGTATTGTTTTATCTCGTTAAATTTCTGTTGTTCTATTTCTGGATTTCTGTTGGTCCATATACGGCATGTTGTACCAGGTAGACTATGATTTCCAATGTTAACACATCTATGCTTTTGGAACATAGTAACTACATTGGCAACTCTCATTTTGAAAACCATTCCTTATAATTTCAATGATTTATAAAATTAGGTTATGGTCTCATGTTTGCTAATGCGACACCCATTTAGGAAACTGTACTAAGAATTGCATTACGTTGGCAATACTATTCAATTAAATTAATTTAAATATTTATGCTGTAAGCGTATTGAGTGGTTGAAGAATTTGATTACTCCTAAATATGCAACGAAGCGACGATTTAATATTCACAAGGTAAAGGCACTGATTGCGTTTGAAAACCGCGGAGTGCATCGCGCGACAGCCATGAATATTGCATATAATATTATTGCTCATCAATCTCGGAATTCCGGAGCGTGACAGGTCCCTTGAATAGATGATAGATTGAACCTGCGGGTCGGGAAGTCGAACGCCGCCGGATTTCGCGTGAAATTGAATAGCGTAGCGACGTTTGTCGGCACCGGCTAACAAGTCTGCTGATTCACCGCTTCAAGAAGCCTCTGGGAGCCCGAGGTTTTGAGTCTGATTGATAACTTGAAGGGGTTGAAATGTATTCGCGCCCCGAGAAACCATAATGCGATTTAGCGGGAGCCTTTATATACTATTACGCCTCTGACGGCAAAACCCAATCAACGGAATCAAGCCAGCTCTGACAGATCCCTCACGTAGGTTAAAATCAACGTGTTTTGACTCTCCTCGAGTCGGAGCTAAACGCCATTTACGAATTGGTTCGTTGTTACACCGCTTTCGCCTAAGATATCGCAATATATAACTCTGAAACGTAGCCACGCTGGATATTATGCACTTATGCCACCCCTTTTTCCAATTCTCAAAACACTTCTGGAACTCGATCTTTCGGATAGCTTAGCGATGCCCTTTTAATACCATCTGTACGACGACTCTTGAAGTTTTTTTCTTTAATTTTTGGAAAAAGGAAGAAGTCCCAAGGACAATGTTTAGTGAATATAGAGGTTGAGGCATTATTACCGTGTTATTTTTCACCGAAAGTCACGATCGCCGAGCAGGCGCACTATCGTGGTGCAAAAGCCATTAACTGTTTGGCCACAAAGCCGGATGTTTTCTTCGCACTGCTTCACGAAAACGGCGTTGATCTCGTAGATAGTACTCTTTATTGATCGTTTCATTCATTCACTCTTTATTGCATAACTTGTGGCAAGAATTCATGATGCACTATGTCATTGAGATCAAAGAACATGGTATAACCAAACATAGTATAACGTAGCATAACCAAGACGTTCGATCGCACTTGCCGAACCTTTTTCGGTCTTGACAGCCAGAATTTGCCTTCGTTTCGAGGTCATATCCGGAAACCTATATCTCGTCACCTGCCATACCTCTTTCGAGCAAACCTGAGTCGACGTTAACTTCATTTAGTGATTCCTGAGCAACTTCCTTTCGCCGCTGCTATTGTTCAAAATTCAACAAATTTGGGACAAATTTTCTGCCACGCGTTTCATACGCAAAATGTTCGCAAGGATGTCATGGCCTGAGCCAATCAATATGTCAAAATCATTAGCGAAGTCTCTGACTGTGATTGGGCGATCATTCACTGCTTCCACTTTTTCCACGTTGTCATCGATTGTTGATGTGCTTCGCCGTCCCCCATGAGAAAAACAAGAATTTATATCTTGAAATCGACGTTTTTCACCCGTAATGCAATTGCTACAAAACGATGAGTTTGTCGTCGGATTTTCAACTAATCGTATCGTGCTATATACTCAATTCGGTTTTCCACAATATCTGCCTCCGATTTCCGCGATATAATAATATTATACGGAGAAACAGCGAGCTTCAAATTTACCACGGCTTGTCTGAGCGCTCCCATTCCACCATCGCTTCATCGCTTTGTGTTGGTACTTGTCGACCCTTCACTTTCCTACTAATAATACTTTATATAGTACTTTTCCCAAACGTATAAACCCTTTGGCTCATATATGTTCCATTTATTGACATTTCTCAACCTTGACTCACCCCTCTCCTATTTATTCAGCTCGGATTGGAAAGAATTGGAATCAGCCACCTTGTTCACGCGAATTCACTGTTTTTTCCGTTTATTTTATAAATTTGTTGTGAAATGCAAATTTGTAATCCTTGAGTATACAGTCGTCTGAGATTGGCAATTGCTTGTATTATAACCAAATTATCATGCAGGGGCTGTAAGTAACAAGGGTGAGAATCGCTGTCTTGTATTTTGCGAGTTATATTGTGCCAAGTGAGGTGTTCCGGGACCACCGACGGCTCGACTGCCCTCGCGCCGTTTCCCACTTTTTCTTCTCCTATCGTCGGGGATCATTATCCGCAGCGTGTATTCTTCAGCGTTGTCAAGTTCCGTCACGTGGTAACTGTGGGTCGCCCATCATCACCTTCATCACGTGCAGGTCGGCTGCTGGAAGCCTCCTGGGAGAGCAAAGACCCCTTCAGATCAATCCCGCCCTTCTCACGTGACCTGACGCTAAAGATCACCAAACTCCGTCGTATCTCCGGGCCCGCCCTCAGACGTCTTCCTTCCCTCAGTTTCCCGTCAACGCCTGTCACAATTTCCACCGTCTTCCCTTTCGGTTTAACGACGTCTGGACGGCTTCCCGTAGGCGTGTTTTCAACGCTGAATCTCGACATTTTCGCTCACGTTTCGTTCTCGCCAACGCATTTGACGTCAGGTTTTTTTTCTGTCTACTTCTTGAAAAATGTGACTCCAGCTCATAACAATATTCCTCAGGTATCCCCGTAAACGCAAGTGGCCACTAAACAACCTTTTCTTTTACGCCCAATATCAAAAGTCTTTGCTTACTGCTGATATCAATATGGAGAAGAACAAGTGACATCAATACGTGAAAACAGACACGCACTAATGTTTGGTTAAACAGAGTATAGCTGACACAATGGTAACAAGTCATGGGATCGATTCTACGGAGTGTTAACCTGAAGGACCTTCAAAAATCTATGATTCGATTCTACAACTCATTTCAGACAAAAAGTGCCCCTTAGAAATTTAATTTAAGAGGCTTCATTTTCGAATTATTTTAATTTTAATATTTGTTTCTTGTTTTTGATCATAATTCACGAAACCGCCATAACTCCATTATGCACTTTAAAATGTCAATTTTTATTATATCATCCGAAAGAGCGTAAAATTATCTACCACCCTAGTGTATCAAAAAAATATTGTAGGTTGGTACAATCGGAAAAGTGTATTTTGCCAAATCTTCATAATGACCACTTCGATCATACTCTGTAGGTTTAATAAAATTCTACTCTTTAAATTTGGACTGTAGTCCTAAAACATGCGTTCTCAGCTAATCTCAGCTTTTCAACGTTCGTATAGTGGAATTTATTGGAGAAATGTTCATTTGAATGTGGAAAAACATGGCTTTTAACATAAAAATCGACGTTTTTAACTAAAAACGGACTTCTCATCCTATAATTGAAATCTTCGAACAAAACTAGTCTAATGACTCAAAAATAATAAAACAACAACTTTCTTAGTGGGAAACTGGTGTATCCTGTCGATCCTTTGAACTCTGAGTCACTTGAAATCTTCGATGTTAATAAGAAACAATCCTGGTGTGAAATGTTTAATGGTCTGGATGCTCGCTACGCTCGCACTCAAAAATAATAAAGTTGTGGTTTCTTATGGGAAACTAGTGAAGGTCATGTATATAAAAAACAGTTTTAGGAATGAAAAACAATTTCGTCCACTTATTATTCAATTAGTCAATGTAATAATCGACTGTTTTACAGGTATCCCGAAACGATTCCTGGATTTTAACGCATTTGGTTTTTAATTTTCAACGAAGAAAAGTTGAGGTGTAATCAACCAATAAAACTCATAGTAAATTAACCCCCACCAACAGTATCCCGAAACGATTCCTGGATTATTTGCATTTGTTTTACATTTCAAGAAGAACGTCAAATCGTCTCTTTTTCAATCAAAATCTTTTTTTTTTAATGAAAAATAATAATACAAATATCTGTCTGCAACTTTTCTGCGGAACAAAAGTTAATGCAATGGGACAAAAGTCACTGATCCCCAATCGGTTTGATCGAGAATTCTCTGTCCATCCCAAAGGGTGAAATCGAAGGGGTGAAATTTCAGAAATTCGAACATCGAAAACTTTCGAAAGAATAATAGATATTGTTTTCACATTCGTTATTGATGGATGAGCCTTCAAGGAGTCGAATCAGCCCACCCAACCTCTCACGTTCACCTGTACGATCTCCCTTTCTCAAGGGTTGAACTTTGACGGAAAACATAACAGAAACACAAATACGAATAGGAAAGCGCTCGGACATGGTAGAAATCGACTAGGATCATGTTAGGATGAAATCAGCTGATATTATTGCTGAGGATCATTCTAATACGGAAATAACAACATTTTTGTAACATTGTTTTCTACAAGGGAATAAGAAAATGTAAAATTGAAACATCGATTGTGAAAATAATTGGAAACAAAAAGTCCCTCCTGGAGTTTTTACTTACTCAACTAAAAATCCGTCTCCGTTCGATTTTAAGAGTTTTCTGTTTTTAAGATCTTACATTACAAAACGGTCATAAATCCCTTAATCGCCAAAATAATCTCAAATTGAAGATACCACTGAATAGAACGGTAGGTTTCCCATTCGTTTGGTCGGAAATAAAATTCTGTTAGGCAATTGGTGTGCGAAAACAAGCCAAAGCAAAAGTTTTGAATTTTGTTAGATAATTACTGTTATTCAGCTGAATTTTTTACTATTAATATATAGCGCAACCTTCAGGATTTCTACGTGAAAAACTACCTCAGAGTTTCAACCCAAGTTTAGAATAATAAGTGGTAGCAAACGGTCATATCTCTTCCCTTCTCCGACCCACTCCCACCGCAACGTAAAGCGAACGAATAAATGAACGGCACAGAATATGCTAACTTCTTCATAATGGACTTCCTAATTCCGGGATCTGAATAAAATAAAAGTGCAATCGGAGGGGGGAGGAAATGTTGGGGGAGAGGCGACAAAAATCGGCTTTTTAACTTCGGCCCGTGTATTCCGTGATTCATGGAACTGCGTTCATAACCAACTTTTCCCGCGAGCCAAATACTCGTAAATTTAAGGGGGGAAAAGGGGACTTTTATTTTTAACACTCAACTAAAAAAGGTCGTTGCCTTCCACCCTAGGAGAACACTCACAAAAATTGAGAAGATGAAGCGCAGCAGCGAGTGAGGATGATTCACATTAACTTTCTAGAACTCTTGTTGGCTACTTCATTTTGATTTTTGAAGCGATGATTACAAAAAAGTGTTCAAGAACGAAGAATTGTATACAGGGCGAGAAATTCTTGTTGTTCATGTTGAGTGGCAATGATAAGGACACCTTTATTGCGTACGTGAATGAATAATTTCTAATGAACAAGTATTGTTAAGCTCCGGTGGTTTTATGCAAATTGGTTCAAACGTCTTAAACTGAATTTGAAATGAATAGTAATTGGAGATACTTTGATGGAAGATGAAAATATGATTTCAGCATAACGACTGAGATAAGAGATACATACATACCATGCTCAAATTCTAAATTTTCTTGGCTTATGAAACTCCGGTATTTACGAACGCGGAATCGTATAGAAGGTGTGGTATTCATATTGTATGTCTTAAATAGGTTAAGGCGAACATCTTTTATTTCAAGGAAAACACAGAGTTTGTAGACGAAAAGTAGTCTACCTATATTTCAACAAAAATAAATCGATTTAACAGTTAGGTTATCATTATTGAGGTCATTTCCAGTTATTATTCTGTTACAAATGATGACGTAACCCCCAAAATCGATTTAAGGTTATAAAATCCTAAATTTTGTGGAAATACACTACGTTTCTTCAACAAACGCTGTGTTTTTCTCAACATATAAAGCTAATTCCCAGTATTATTGTTCCCGTTGTAATCGGCAATTTTAGAAAAAAGGCTACATCACGTTTTCTTTCACAAAAAAGAAAACCGTTTTTCGGTCTGTTACGTTTGATAAAGTTCAGAGAATTTTATTTTCCTTGTAGAATAGGCAGGTGAAGTACTCCAATTCTCTCCCATCTGAGAAGAAACTGTTGATTCAACTTGTTGAAGAGAGAAAGGTCGCGTGCTGGAGTGCGAAAACATATGCGATGTTGAACCAATAGAAAAAAGGGGCTGAAATGTGGTTTAACCCGAAACGAGAGGAGTGGTCAGCCCGTAGCAGTGGAAAGGTTCTTTCACGATTCAAGTTGGGAATTTTTTATTATAGTTGAGAATCAAAAACTAAAACTCTTTTCAGCTGTCGACCATTCTATTTTGTTGAAACTTCCCCAGGAGTCTGAAGCAGTGGGGCTAGGTGAAATAGGTGTACGTTTACCTTTTGAGTTTATAAAAACCGAACTTACAAGTACATAATAAATTATCGCTTGAGTAGATTCGAAAGATCATGAGACAACAAAATTATCGGCCACTCCGAATTTTACATCTTTTTTCATAGGAATTTTTTGGTGATACCTAATTGGCTCATGACAGGACTCATTGTTGACCCTATCCTGTTTTACACCATTCCTAATATCAAATTTCACGCTAAATCGATTGTGGTTTTTGGTTTTGAGAAACTCTACTCCGAAGCTGCTATCAATGGTTTTATCAAATTGACACAATTCACAGGTTTTGCTACAAAGTTGCTACGATTACGAGTGTATTAAAATGTTGGCGAAATGTGTCACGATCATACTCAAGCGATCGCTCATGATAAAACTTCATTGTTGACCCTATCCTGTTTTAAAAGCTAATTTCACGATAAATGCGCGGGTTGGTTTGGTGAAAAACTCTACACTAACGCCGCTGTCGCGAATTTGATCAACATGACATAACTCACAGCTTCTGGAATCATGACTTATTTTCCACTCTTCTGAAAAGTGGTCTGAATTTAGATGTGCCATGATCATACTCAAGCAAAATCTTTGCACATCGCTCATAACTCAATTATATCCTATACTGTTTTAAACCAATCCTAACAGCCAATTTCACCTAAATCGATTGGTGTGGTTGATTTGGTGTAAAAGACTACACCAAACCAGTTTTATCAACATGACACAACAACAAGATACGTTTCTCCACAGCTCTGAAAAGTTGGTTGAATTGAGATGAGTCTGATCGTATTCAAGAGTTACATGTTATGTGACGTGCAAACTCCGAAATGGAAAACTGTTCAATCTGCTGAATGTACAAACCGGAACACTTCAAAATGTTTACAAGAAATGTGGTAAAAAACATGTGTTTGTGCAAAAAATTGTGCTTGTGAAGATGTAATATAGTTGTGATTCAAATTGTCTGAAATTTGAAGTGAGACGTTACCTTGAGGAATCCAATGAAACTGATTACACAGACGAATTCATTGGCTTACCTGAAACAAAGGAACAAACTGTTGAAAATACACCGCAAATTATCTTAAACAAAATGTATATTTTCGTACAGCAATGTAGATGTTTTTAGATACTTATATTCTTGACAAAATCCCCCATGAATTTTGCAACTTGACCTAGTCTCTTGTAGACCTAGGTGATGGAGTCGGTTCATGTATATATTACTGTCTTATTCGGTTCATACGAAATAAGTTAAGGACGGGAGTTCATGCCAATTTTCGGCGTCTTCATTGGAATCTCTCGAAATTCTTGTTATCTCGCTGTCCTTTCTCCGAATTCACATCTTAATTCGCCAAAGTCATGGACCAGCAGTTCTCTTCCGTTTTCCAGGCAATCAATCCACGCTCCTCAAAACATTGTAACTCACGTGCAACGCGTATTTACGAACGAAATTTTCGTTTATTATTCAATAATAAACCATTCTAATCGCTCTTGAAAAAAAAAAAAAAATCTAACCCCCCTGAAAATTTCATGATTTACGTTTCAAAGGGTGTAGAACCCGAATCTGCAATAAAAATTTTTCCGTCCGTCCGACGTACGCCGTACGCACGATATCTCCGAAACGGCTGGAGCAAAAGATCCGAAATTTTCAGGAAAAATCCATCTTGATCCGACGACGCCCCAATTCTTGAGCCTGCTCTCTCACTCAATTTAAATGCCCTTTAAGGGCTGTCAGTTTTGTTAAAATCCCTAAAAACCTCAAAACAAGTCGAATCGGCCTAAATTTTACCTTTTTGAAGAACATACCATGAGGAATCGAATGAGCCCTCCCCACGTCCGTAGGTCAAACCATTCCCGACGTATGGCCCGATTTATGGTGCCAACATTTGCGTTTTTGGGTTTATTATTGTTTGTTTGTAACCTAGTGATGCCGATAGCGTCGAGTTGTAGTGAATGTGGATACTGGAGTGATAGCCGATGTGGATACTTGTAGTTTATAGCCGATACACGGGTTGAAGCATTCTGATATGCATGAAACACTGATAATATATAGGTAAATATTATTCCAATATTATTACTGGGTGTAAATAATTATTCTTTCACCTGTGAAACACGCACACTCCAAACCTTAGTAGAAATTCAAATCATGAACGCAAGCCAACTGAATAATAAACCCCAGTGAAAGAATTTGCAGCGTTTTTTATTTCACCTGGTTTTCCGGAATAGAAATAGTCGTTTGACTGGGTGTAATCTTAACGAAGTTATATTGTCAGCAATTTCTATCAAGAGACAACAGCAGCAAAACGCAAAACTCGTTGAAGATCGCCAAATTCTACACTGTTCATCACTTTTCCACACACTACTTGCCTTCTTCTAGTTTCTCATCTACGATTTAATTGAGTATCCTAACAACTTACAGTAAAATTAACATACATACTTATCCCTCCTATTACACCAACCAATACTACAAAAATAACCGAGCCACCTTTAAAACAATGAAGGCCTTTACAACGGGTTTCAATAAACATGATGCACTTCCTATGATTACGAGTATTTCCTAGTAATTATCAAAGAAGGAAAGAGGTATCGAAGGAGCTTTCTTCATCCTCCATTCCTTCGACTTAAATTGCAAGGTCTCAGCATTCAGATCTTCTAAAGCTGGAATGTTTGGTTCTACTAAGGGAAAACCTCTCCGCGTCAACTGTATGCAAGAGATGAATATTTACAAGACCAAAACGAAATCCTTGTTCACAGTCTGCGACGTTTTCTCAGGGCAATCGAGTTGATAATTGACTTTGTTTCGCACGTGGAGAGGATTTGTATGGTAATGCTCGTGATTTAGATTGATCCTTCCCCCCGTCACTGGAATCACGTTACGCTGTTTGCTTTCGGGTGAGGTTGGGAGGGGAAAAAGACCCCGGAGACACCGCTGGCCTGTCATAGCACCTGCTTCGATCCAGCTCGGCGCATTACGAAGGGGCACATTCAACGGAAGACCGCATGAACGCCGCGAGAAACTCAACTCAAACAAACGTGGTGCATGCGGTATCGATGATCAGATCTGGGTGTTAGTAGCAATAAGAGCAATTTTTAATCGGTAAGAAGCTAATTTGAAAAATGTACCGGTTTTTCGTCGAATTTTGCCATTAAATTGACCGAAATCCGAAACAACTCAACATTAATAATGTATGCATATTATGCATTTAGTTTATTATAATTGGAAGGGAATTGGGAAATCGAAATGAGCAAGCGTAATTCCTTAACGTGATTATCTAAGTGACGCCAAACGTGGAAAAAATAGATAGGTAACAACAGCGTTATCCATAGTGAAGGATTTGACACGAATTCTACAATGAAAAGTAATTCAAGAAAACTAGATCGTTAGATCAATGTACATAACTTGAATTTTTTAAATCGGTCCAATTTTTCTCAACCAAAGGCGATGTTTACAGCCATGATAAAGTGATAAAAAGTCAGTTTTGATAATGGTGTTAAATTGTGAGATAGTGTTGTTCGGTTATGGTGAAATTTTTGAACACTAACAAAAGGTAAAGTGTAGGTTTATGAGGATTACTTGGTTTACTCGTTGGAGGCCAGCACCTAAAACCCGAGATTGTATTTGCACCTCAACGGTAACTCACTCTACGAGAAGCAAATACGAGCGTTGACAAACTTGATAATGTAAAAGCTCACATAAAGTGCAAGAAAGTGTATACCTCAGTCTTACTTAATTCAAATACTGTTTCGCATTTTGGGTTGTTATTCCTTAAATAATACACCTGTGTTTCAGTATCCAAAACATTGTTCCGCCTCAAACTTTGTAAATTCACGTTATAAGGTGCGTAGAATCCAAATCATAAATATTTGTCCGTACCTTACAATACAATTAGAAGGACTTGCAACTCGGTCGTTGACAACCTTTCGGTTTATTGTTTCCAGTAATGAACCTTTGTCATCGACCAAGAAGACAAAATTCTACCGCCTCCCAAAATGTAGGAAAAACGCTTTCTTTCACATTATTCAATTGGCTTTTCATGATTTGAATTTCTACTAAGCTTTGGAGTTGTTTCACAGGATAGGGCGATTATTGAATTTCTGGAGATATACATGGAGCACGTGAATCTGTTCTCCACCAAAATGCCTATTTGGATTGATCAGTTGATCATATTTGTGTGCCTCCTGAAATTCAATAATCGCCCTATCCTGTGAAACAAAATTGTAACGCTTCCAAAATTAGGAAATAAACACCACAGTGTTTCCAGTTGAAATAGTTTTATTGTTACCCCCCAAGATAAAACATAATAATTTATCAAGTCCTTATTAAAAACTTCCCCAAATGTATTATCAGGAAAGAATAATCCAAATAGGTGTTTTGGATAAAAATATCAGCGCCGAATAATGAACCACAGTGAAAGATTTATTTAACCCAGAAAAAAAACGCCAGTAATAAATTGTACCTTAAATCGTTTTTAATAAAAATAGTTATAAATATTTAGGCCGATTCGACTGTTCTTTCATTTCATGTTTTGGTATCAAGCAGGATGCTCCAGCCATTTCGGACAATCAAAATTGTTTATTGCAGATTCGGATACCCTTTGAAACGTAAACCATGAAATTTTCAGGGTGAAAGAATTTTTTTACCAAGAGTACAATGGTTTATTATTGAATAATAAACCAAAATAGTATCAGCCTACTATTTTTAATAAAAATAGTTATATTTTTCTTATTTCATGTTTTGGTGCAGTGCCCACAATCAGCAGCAGAGCGTGGCGTAATAGCTCGCATGTGTACGTATCCTAGGTGGCGTTGAAGGAATTCGCGCAGCTCGACTGACCAATTGAAACAATACCGAAAATGTGATAGAGGTTTCATCGTCGTCGACCACGTCTGGCGTTAACACCGACGTCAGGCAATATTCAAACCATATCATCGACATGTCGTTTGTTCGGAAAAGGACGTAACTAATTGTTACTAAGAACATTTATTTCCCAACACAAAGAGCCCCACTGTGCTAGGTTATAGTAAATATTGTTTAGCGTCATGTGTTCAAGATAGGCAAGTTATTTTTAAGTTTATCGCGTCTCGTCGTTGCTGTCAACCTTGATTGTTTCGGCTTCGCTTATCAACGCAGATCGACAGTAGAAGCGGCGATTGTTGTTTCATGTTCGCCTGGACAAGAGGGAGGATTGTAGCTTCTCTGCGTATCGCCGCCACGAGATCCCCAGCCACAAACAACTCGCCGACTGAAATAGATGCGCTCACAGCGAATTTTGATGGCAACTATTTCGATCTCTCCCAGATATTTTGCTTTTAGTTCTTGGGTCGCAGTATCCCACCTACCTTCTACGTAACTTTGGATTCTCTAGTGAGTTCATCTTTGATAAATTTCTCCTAGAAAATTACTACCTCTTCATCGTTGACTCGCTTGGCTGCTTATGGTTCCTTGTTCCAACAGTCCACAACCCCCCTGCCCTTACATGATTGCAGGATATCAAGAAGCAGCTCGTTTTGTCCGACGAACCTTCCTCTATACACAGACTCGCCTTGATTCCGAAGAAGCGCGTTACGTTCTGCTACTCGCATCGTCACTTGCGGCTGGAGAGGCTACCAAACCCAGCGTCTACTGCATCTAACCGCGCGCTCACCGGTTCAAATCCAGGCCAGATTTAAGACTTTTTTATTTTCAAATCACGACAAAGTAACATTTTCTATAATTTTATTTAATTTCCAAAGATTTCCAAGATTCTGTTCAGTTCCGTTTCTTTTTCTTTATAATAAATCTAATTTCAATGAAGGGTTAAGATTTCTTTTTTTCTACCCTTTTTTTCATCATGTGAGGAACGGATAAGCAGATTTGATTGCTGTGAAATTTCATTGCAACAGTTCAATCTGTGATCGAGTTTTCAAGTTTTACATAATAGAATTGTGAAAAATTGAGGAATAACAAAACAACCACGAATAAAACAACCTTTCTCATGCGTTTCAACGGTGTTCAAATAAGTTTTTCGCCAAATACAACCCCAAACCTAATCAGTCGTTCGCGAATGAGAAAGATTCTCAACAACCGAACTGTAAGAACGAAAAGAAATTGAAATACTCAAACCGAAAAGAAGTTCAACTTCCACCCTCTCCGGAGTTTCATCCGGCTCTGCGGTTCGGGGAATGATCAATATTTTTTCCCTAGGTATTTATTAATCCCGACTCATCTGCCCCCCGAAGGAACGTACATTCTCCAATACGGACCGGAGGGATGAGATGGCAAGGGAAAAAGTTCCCCGCAGCGCCTGTTAGATCCAGGAAGGAGATCTCAGGTTATCAAGCCCTTAGCTCCGGCCCCCGGCTTCGTTCTGAACCGACTTTTCTTTTTTCTTCCCGACATTCGCGGGAGCCCCTTTTATTAAATTCTATCATCGATCCCCCCTCCCCCTCCTTCTTCCGTCAGTTCCACCCTGATCCTCGGAGCATCCCTTATAATCTCTCTCTAGGCTTCTTTCAAATGTATTCACATCCCTCACTCGCTTTTTATACCGCGGTCTTTCGATAACTGGGGATTGAGGGTATCGGAAGGTCGGATGTTCGGGGGTTTTCTCAGCGAAACGATAGAATAAAACTGTGTACGCAGCTTTGCAGTGTTGAACTAGACGTTAATTTCTTGTATTTCCACATTATTGAGCGATATAGATAGATATTTACATCATTTTACGAGTTACATTCTTCAATAGAATAATAGCCGATGACCGAGCTGGTATTTAGGTCATTATTTTGTTGTGTGTCATTTGATTATGAATATACTGGTTATCAGATTGCGTGTACTTCAAAATTAACAAAAAGTTTTTGATATTTTTTGTTATGTCATTTTGATTATGAATATACAGGTTTCCGTGTATCAGATATTAGGTGCCGTTAGAAAGTACGTTAATTTTCCTTTCAAGCGTCAAACCGATATTCTACAACAAACTTCAAGAAAACTTGAAAAGAGAAGGTTTTTCAAACTTTCAGTACTCCACTCTAATCTGCATTTAATAAGGAGCCTGTAACTTAAAAAATGTGCCAAAAGGTCAGCTTTCGAATGGTATACCAAAAATAATTTTTACTATTTAATTTGGTCGAGAAAACCTCGTTTGAATGCAAAAAAACAGCGAAGCGAGTCGAGGTTTTCGACGCTTGGGTATGGGTTTCATAATTTGGCATTTTTACTAACATAATTAATTTGTCTTATCTCCTAAGTTGCAGTTTAAAATTTGTGCAAGCAATTTCTGATACGTAATTACAGTAAATTTTTAAAATGACCTCCATTTTGTTGAATGCACAAATGTGTGCTTTTGTGTATTTCATCAACAGCACTAACAGTACCAAAAACCAGAGTTTGTTCACAGTACAGTGCTAAAAAACCAAAGTTTGTACTCAGTGCAGCCAATACAGTACTGAAAAACATAGTTTCTACTTATTACAGTTTGTATTATTTGTACTCAGAAGCATTAAATTACTTCTCTTCGTAATAGCCTTTTTTCCAAAGACTTTACATTTATTGCAGAGAATGTGTAGTTGAATGTTTCTGAGTGCACTAGAACGGTACACTAACGTAAGTTTTACGTGTCGATGGGGAAGTTCTGCAACGGTGCCTCTCCATGTTGCCTGAACGCATTCCCTTCTCACCAGTGCCTCGGCTAACTAGTAGTGCAGTGACCCGTGACTGGGAAAAGTGTCTTGGGTTGCATAGAACAACGTGGCAGCACTTGTGCGGTAAGCATATACGTCAGTTTTACGTTGTGTACTAATATATGTTAATTTTTTGCACGTCACATTTACGTAAATCTACCAATATGAATGGTGTAAGTGTGTACCAATGAAGGGCAATAATGGTTTTCCATCTGGAACGACTTTTACTTATTTCCCCCTTTCTTTTGCAGGAAGAAAAATTGATTCGAAACCAAGTCCGTCGAGGGATGGCAGTGGGAATCTACAGTGGAGGAGAGTGATGACAGACACCGAAATCTCCAAGCAACTTATGGTTTTGTCTGATGAATCAGAAGGTGAAGATTTTGGATAAGAATAAGAAGATTTTGATGATTCCGAAGGAGACCCAGATTTCGAAATTTATGACAAGGATTTGGTGAACGAACAGCTGTTGGAGAGGATTGATGAAGTCGAACAAAAGGATCGTCAACAACCTGTCAGAGCAAAGTCTAAGAAGAGGAGAGGGGTGATAGTAAATCTGCCGAACCTGCAGATCGTTCTGAACGTTCTAGGACTTCCTGAGGATTCAGAGGTCGGCAGCGTTCCTGTACCTCCCACTAAAGGAAAGAGAACATACTGCGCATTCTGCCCTTCAAAAAAGATGGAGCATGGCCACAACATACTGCCGATGTGGGAAGCCAATATGTGGAAAGCATCAAACCAAACCCTGTCCTAACTGCTGAACTTTCAAAAATTCAAAATAATATACATTTTTATGCATTCAAGTTTTTCTATAAATTATGCACTTTTGGATCTCTTTTTGGAGCGAGTTATTTATCTTTTTGAATATTTTTGTATCTTTTAGAAGTGCCATTTTTTATCTATTCATTTCTTGTATGTAAATACCTATTTTTGCAGGAAGGCTTTTTCAAGTTTTTATTTTATTTTTATTTTTGGGGGAATAATTCTGAAAAAACTTGGATGATGCTTGCGTTTTCAAGTTACCTACTTTAAAAACTGATTTTATTCTATATTGAAACTGTGTGATACAAGGTTGTGAAATAAGTTAATACCTATTTATTTGTGTAACAACGTAAGAGGGCACTGATTATAATATACCTAAGTAAAAGATATTTTTTTACATTGTTTTATGGAAATACTGTTGAATAAATTTGACTATTACTGAAAAACATACATTTCTTCGTACTATACAGGGTGTCCCAGGAGTTATGCACAATCCGACTCCTACGCGTTCTACAACTCATTTCCGACCAAAAATGTCTCGTAGCAATTTTTTTTGCCAAAGGCCTCGTTTCCGAGCTATTCGCGATTTAAGATTTATTTCGTGTTTTCGATTTTAAGTTAATTAAAACTGTCATAACTCCCTAAATTGTGGACATAGCTCAAATTTGATGACACCGTTGGAAAGAGCGTTAAATTTTCTATATATTTGTTGTCAGGAAACATTTATTTTATTGCATTGAAGACGTACGATTGCTGCGCAAAATGGCAGTTTTGTCAAAATCTTGAAATCGCCTGTTTTTCATCTCGCCTAGAAACCCCATGAATGCTTGACGCAGAACTGTGCAGCCCTGGTAAAACGTGCGCCAAAATGTCAGCCTTCCAACGGTGTACTAGTTTTGGTTTTTAAAAATATTATCAGTTAAGGAAATGGTGTTAAACTGCAGAAAAACGTGTGTTTTCTTTTAAAATTGAGGTTTTTCCAAAAATCTCGACGAAAAAGGTTGGTGGCGGCATATCCGTAACTTTTATCGCTGAATCGAATGGTGACAACGCCAGACCTCTCAAGTGACGATTTATGTTAGTTTTGTCGGATGCCCTGGGACACCCTGTATCTTAGTTTGGTTCATTATTGAAGTTATTGAACAAAAATATGCTACTGTCAACTGCTACCAAACAAAAATAGATCCTACATACCTTGCAAAACAAGAAACATAAGGTCCAGACAGAGATGCATTTCCGTGGCGAAAAATATCGTTATAAAAAGTCAAGGAGTCAACTTGATTACACGGGATGATAAATTATCCACAGGTGGTTACAGTCAGCTTGAAACGAAATATCTGTGAAGACCCGACTCATATCACCGAGAGTTCAGTTGTCAGTTAGTGCACGCGCCTCGCGTAGAGGACAAGAGAACCGCACGTGACGGCGGAGACGGTGTAATCGAATTACCGCGAAATCGGATCGAATTATAACGGCGGGGAGCTCTCGAGATGTCAAAAGATCACTAACGAAGATCACGAGGTTGATCGATCTTGTCCCGTTTCTAGCGGGTTCGTGAATCATCTAGTACACAGAGTAAGTGAGTATTTAATAGACAAATTTGTCCAAAAACTTGAACCTGATTTATTCATTTCTCCCAAATGGTAAAAATTGATGGTTCATTGCAGAGTGGTTGAAATAGTAGTTACAAGTACAAAGTACAGGTACCATTCCCGACGAATCGCCATACAATTCCAAAGGTATCCTCAAGTTTTACTTTTCATAGTACTGAGTTAAAGCCGTTCTGCTGAGACAAGGTCAAAAACGCGAAAAAAATCTTGGAAGTGAAATAACTCAAAAACTAAACTAGAAAAAGAAAATTGCATGGAGGCACTTTTTGTTGGAAATCGGTTGCAGAATACCTGAATGAAGTACTGCGCACCTTATTTGGTACACGCTGTATAGATGTTAGATGATTAAGTACCTGTCTCAACTTGATAGGGCAAGTTGTCAAATGTTTTGATTTTTCAGTGGTAAACTTGGGAAATGAGGATATAATTATGCCATCTAGAGTGGAGAACATAAGATATGATAAGATAAGAATGCGCCAGTTATTTAGCATCGAACAGTAGATGGCGGACGAATGGATTTTTCTTGTTCAATTTTTGATTCTGCACAACTTGGAACATGAAACAACAAATTTTGATGGGGAGTTAAAATAATTTTCTCTTCGTCAATTACAGAGGATCATTATTGAAAATAGAAAATAACACAAAAAGTATTCAACCAGATAATAATTTTCTGTTCTTCTATACTCTCGAATAGAAGATCTCACCTTTCGGAATAGTACAGAAAAATCTATAATCAGAACAAGCATATAACATGCAGACGAATTTCGAAGAAACACGTTTTTCTCTCCGGAAATCACTGGCATAAAGCAAAAGTCAGAGGTCGAAGTGTCACACGCAGTTGGCGGATCGTCTGAAACAGGAAACGAGGGTGCCGGATTCCGAAGCAGCGCCCTCAAGTAATTGTCTTTGAAGGCAACTGAAAAGGGACTTTCTCCAGCGGAACGCCTTTCCTCTCTTCAGGGAGAACAAAAGAGGGTTTTTTATACCTTGGCAGGTTTGTGAAGGTAAGGGAATAATAAGAGAAGGGGGCATAATAAAGGGAAAATCTCGAGCAAAGTGTGTCGCCCGTTACGTCCCCTCCCTTCCCGCATTCCGACCTTTTCCCCGCGGCACAAAGCAAATCCTAGGAGATTCCTCGATGCTCCCCCAACATTTCATTTGAAGCGAGAACAAAAGAGGGAGGTTTTCCGGGGCCTTTAACCGCACCTGGAGATAACATTGTTACCCACATAAGGTTCATCTTGTTCAGGGTTCGGTGGATATATTAATTTGGAGTAGTGATTCCCAACAGGTGGTCGAAAAGCCGGCAGAGATGAGGGAAATATCTGAATAGCGTGAAACATCGTGGGATGGAAAACGAATCGAAGATATAAGCTACGGGCGCCAGCGTTCCATTCATATTATTCCTAGTGATCCAAACCGTTATCTAACAGTGAAAACAACATAGAAAAGCCACAATCTACCAAATGAGATATACATTGTCAACTAACTTATGTATCACCTATTCTAAAATAGTTATTTATGGACAAAAATACTTCTTTTTTATCTGCATGATTTTTACCAATTATTTCTAATATCGTCACGTTGCACCATTTTTCAAATGAGGTACCTCATTTTTTAAGGCAAATTCTGATTCCACGCACAATTTCATGAATATTTGACCCTCATTTAATTTTCGAAAGCAAATTAGCAACATAGCAAAAACAGCCATGTTAAAGCATGTTCCACACTTCCTGAGTTTCACAATTATGCTTCAAGGGCTGGTTACCTGGTGAGGCCTGCGTTTTCTTTTGAAATATGGACAATGTGATTAGTCAGTTCTGCTGGTATCTAGGATGTATCACTCGTCTGAAGCTTGTCATGAACTTGTCATCGTTCAGTCTGACAACCAGAGATCTGTGATACCTGAATCGTTGAAGAATTGTTGATGCAATATCATTAAACATATTCATTTGATGACCCCAGGAATCCAAATCGTCTAAAGTGTGTTGTAATGAAACATGACAAAGTTATCATTCCGCTCAAATGCCAAAAAGCTGTGATACTCAAATCGGTCAAAAGTTCTTGTTGCGAAAACATGAGCAGGAAGATTTTGAAGGATCATTTGAAATAAATTGCAATGAGTTGATTGGTCATAGTTCCGCCCAACTGCCACAAAGCTGTGATATTCGAATTGATCCAAAGATCATGTCACGAAGCATTACGCATATCATCTGAGAGCCCTGGAACCTAAATTGTCTGAAATGTGTTATGATGATTATCAGATCCCTGGCATCATTTAAGGAAATAATGCCTGTATCAGATCAGATAATGAAATCTTGTTTACAGCACCAATTACATTTACTTTGCCCGGTGGTACATCAGTTGGCTGTACTACTGCTGCGAGTTGAGAATCAACTTAACACTTCCCAATTTTGGCAGATTGGAATCAGGTAGAGATATCCTTTTTGAACCAGAGACCACTGAAACATCAATAACGTATATTTCCATTGGTCTCACTACGAGGAGGTCAGGTCGGTATCCATGATCTTTTCGGTTAAAGTGCCGTATCTAGGTCGTAACATTGAAGGGCAGCTTTGAATTTTGAGCGTAGCTGTCTCTCTCATTCGATTAAAGCGAATTGTTCTAGTGAGTTGAACGTATCCCATTAGCCGAGAGACCAAGAATGGACGTTCACCAAAACCAATGATCTCAATCCCTTCAATGTTGTACAAGGGTTTTCAAGCCACGCAGTAATTGCTTTAAAATATTGAAACTTAATTAGCCCTGCTCCACCTGTGGTCCATATTATTTAAGGAAAGCCTCCCTGTTCCAGCACCATTACTGACCCCTTGTATCGTACACCTCGCCAGATTTTAGATCTGTTTGAATATAGCAATAACTTGATACTACCTGATTTTGGCACAGTTGGTATGCAAAAGTGATATTTTCCGAACCAGAGACCATTGAAACGTCAACAACGTATGGCCCCCAATGGTGTCACCACCAGAAGGTCAGGCAGGTATCCCCGATTTTCTAGCATATTACCTTTATCTAGAATAGTTTGAACTGCTTGCTGTTTTGCTGTTTGGAGTAGAGCATCACCTTGATATTATCTAATCAATATCTTTTTTTTTTCAACTTCATGCACAAAATCAAAGCTTCTCCTCTTCGGTAGAGGGGGAGTTATTATGACCGACACACGCATTCCAATATAATACAAATTCCTCGATATTGCTGCCGGACATTGATTTGAATATTTGCCTGAATAAGAGGGTATGATGCGGTGTAGTACACCACTGCGATAAGTTGGGAGACAGGGAGTGCGTTCTAGGAATTCAAACGATAAGCGAGTACCGCGAGTGGGTATCTCCAGTTTCAACTTCGGCTGGTAAATCCATTCAAGCGCAAGTGTCGCGCGGAAATGTGCGCATCCGATACCGACAAGCTCTAAGTGAGAGTGAGGTAGGTCATGGATGGGGGCGGCGGCCGGGGAGAAGCTTGAAAGACCCGAAAATCCCCCAGATGTAAATAGACGCTCAGTCGTGCGCACCAGCGAGATACGTTTGGTAATTAGATTTGGATGGTGGAGTCTCTATAGAGGCTCTTGGAATTCATTCGAGGCAGCAAGAGCGGCGTATTTGTAGGAAATATAGATACAAACTGACGGAGGTGAATCAGAAATTGTGGAAAATCGAGCCGTATATGGCGAATATTGATGGTTGAATGTTGCTCCTGTACGTAGAGACATCGCAAAATCTTACATCAATGAATTCGAGGCAGGTGGGAACAATTCAGTACTAATTCAATGCAGCACAGGAAACAAACTCTGCAGAACTTATAGGACACTTTAGAAACAGTAAATGATAGAAAGAAGAATTTTCGTAGTTTCGTAATATATTTGAATTAAATAATTCAGAAACTCGATCATTTTTGAAGCAATGATATTGTTAATTATAAATCTGATGGAATTTCAATGGAGTTACCAGCTGAAAATTTAAAAATGTGCCATCTCTAACCTCTTAGCCGGTTGAGTATATGCAATTTTGGACCCAAATTAATACTTTCAAGTAAAGTTGTATCATCATCTAAGTTACTTATTTCATCTTTAGAATGCTCAGTAAATTATTGGTAAATTTTCTTTCTTAATTGCTAACTCTCTTCATTCTCATCAACTCCTCATACTAAGTTCAGGAATAATATTAAGTTTCCTGTTTTTCTCCTTCAACTGTAAGGTTCTTTAAGCCTTGAAGATGTTTTAAGAAAATAAAGAAACGTGGAAATAGAATATCGAATTTTTAAATTTTTTTTTCTCACAAACACCACATTATTTTTTTGTATATGTGTCATTCCGCGTGCAAGAATAAATAATTTAATGAAAGAATGAATAGAATGAAGGATTTTCATAGTTTTCAGTAGGTACTATGTCAAGTTGACTATTCCAGAAATTCGAGCATCGCAGCTGAAAATGCAAAATACGTCATTTCTAAAATGATAAAACAAACAACAATCACTTCTTCAATGAAGTGAACATCATTAGTTTCTATAGACTTCAGAGTTCTAGTCCAAAGTGGCAAACCGAATGTCCCAGACGAGCATCTTGGCAGAAGCTATTCAAACGTTTGATGGGTACGTTTAACACACTGGTTCGGATGTCATAGAAATCCCCACATCTAACCAGAAGTAGAAGCGCATGTATGAAACTATCACTCATCAAAATCTCATCACAACTGTCTAAGATCGAAGCGGATATTATAAAAGAAATAGGCAAAGCCAGGAATAACGGACGGAGAGTGGGGATCTGCTGGGTGAAAGGACATGCTGGAGTGAGGGGAAACGTCATCGCTGATGTGGAAGCCAAGCGAGCGGCGCTTCTCCCAGAACCGTTGCCATCAAAAACATATCCACACACAGATTTAAGACGCGCAGCCAATAAAAGAGTCCTCGAAAAATGGAAAGAGACGTTTGAAGCCCACCCAGCAGCCAGTCGTTACAAATCTTTATTTCCCATTCCCAAAAAAATAATCTGGTTTGACTCTGTAACGGAAGTTAAGTCCCGATCATTCTCCAGTCTAATTATAAGGCTGCGAACGGGACACTGTAACACTAATTCCCTCCTACACAAAATAGACCCGGAGATTTCCCCACTTTGCCGAAAATGCAGGACTTCAGAAGAGACTCCGCAACATCTTGTGCTGGAAATTCCAATGCACGAAGCATCTCGAAATCACCTTCTGACGTCCATCCAGAGTATGGTGAGACACCCGTTCATCCTTGACACGTTGCTCGAGATCAGTGACATTATTGTCTATGATAATATCTATAAGTTCATGCGCGAAGAAGATTTAATAGTTTGAGTTACCAAGTTTGTACACGGAACATTAATTACCTGTATAATACCTTAAGTTTGTATTTTCATAATTTGTAAAATTTGAAGAATTTCGCGGCTGTGTGAATATTTTCAAAGCCAATAAAATTAAAAAAAAAACCAGAAGTATATAGTTCAGCTGTAACTGGTAACTCAATTTTGAGGAATCAATTTTAAACTTCATTCGAAACAAAATTCAAAAAACTTCTTCAAACTACTTCAAAAATGAAAAAAATACAGCAGAACAAAAAAAGACCGGGTTTATATAGGAAAAACGTGTTTTTTGGTAGGATAAGTTATTAACACAAAAACTGGTGGTTTAAAAAAATCGATGACATTTTTTGTTCTAATTGAAGAGTATAGAGTAGCATTGATTCATTACGTTTCAGCAGTTTACCCTAGAAGACCCTGCGTAGGAGGCGTGAGAAGCCCACAAAATATATCATAACTTTTCAACTATCAAAGCGTCTTTATTGACTACTCCCGAAGCCCTACACCGTCAACTGCTAACTCTATATACCTCGAAACCGAATAGTGCTGATTTCAGAGGAGGTTGGTTCATTACAGACTGTCGGCGTAACATTCGAAAACGGAATTGAGGCTATTGTTCCATCAGATGGCGGAGGAACTTTCTGAACTTATGAAGCCACTCGGATCCACAATGAATCTATGAAGCCCGAGCAAGAAAGCTCAGAATCAAATTATCCGGGAAGTTAATCGAGGGTTAACACCGTTCCCCTCGGAGGCTTCATTTTAATCAAGAAAACGCTGCCAGCAAAAGACCTGAAGACCGTCGAGAAGGGAAAACTCCTCCGGCCGACTTGTTATCTTGACTTACATTAAGTTTTAACAGTCTCCAACTTCTCCACTATTTTCCATTCCGTCGCCGAATTACGAGTCTTTCAAAAATCAAGTCCTTTCAAGGGAGTTGACTCCGCGTTGAAAGACGAGTAATTCGAGTGTCAACTCGAAATTAAGAGGGGCGGCGTAAAATTTGGACGAGGTACGTGAATATTCAAGCTTGAATTAATGTTGGATGGTTGAGGAAAAAAGTAGACATCAAGTATCAGATGACCCATAATACGAATTAACAATTCCAGTAGTAAGTTCTTAAATCAGAAATTTGATAAATTTTGGATGAATTTTGGATTGGTTTGTATGTTCGTTATTGGATAACGACATTTTTTAAATGTGATTATTTGGAGACCATTACAAGTAGCAATATATCTCAGTGACATAAGGCACTAAATCACACTGAATTCAGCACTTGGCCATCATGGTGACAGTCCCATCAGGGTGTGTATTACATTACTGTTATGCTTTTAGGTGTTGATGATGTCGCAGAGATATTTGGTCTGATGAGATTTCTGGATGTAAGTAGTTGGAAGCTTTCGGTGACGAGAGGTTGAAGTGATCTTTATGCCGGAGAAAACTAGTCCAGTGAGTTACTAGGTACTCCTGTGGGGATTTGATGTTCAGGTCGTTATATATTGTTTCAATTCGTACGAATGAGGCTGTGTGAACTATGTGCTTTTGTAGCATGTTGTTTCGTTGCTGTTTCAACCTAATTCAGATTTTGAACAAATTCCCCAAATTTCGACGGCGTATGTTCGAATCGGACGTATCAGTACCTAGTACATAATAATACGGGTTTGTAGCGATACATGTGGGTTTTGCAGCAGAAACAATAATTGCGACCGTCGATTCATGAGTCTCTTAATCAACTCAGATACGTGATGATGGTATGTAAGTCGTTGATCCAGTGTAACTCCTAGGTATCTATGACTGGTGGCATTTGGAATGGGCTGCTGAAGGTATTCCAGGAGAGGTTCAGTGAAATGTCTTTTATGAGTATGTGATACCGTGCAGGACTTTGATGAGTTTATTTTGACACGGCATTTGGTGCTCCATTGTCCCAGAGTTTGTAACAAGTCGTTGAGCTACTGTATCGAAGTTTGGGCCACCCACAGCCTATGCTAAGTCATCTGCAGATACTCCTGAGAAGTTGGGCGGATCTGAAAGTGGAATATCGTGGCAGCAGAGACTGCACAGGTATGGAGCCCATACGCTCCCCTGCTCAACACCTGTTTTGATGAGGCGGTTGGATGATGATGCGTGCTGAATACAGACTGTGAACGTTCTCCCGCTTTGGTAATGTTTGAGGAGTGCGTGAAGGTTGTTAGGTAGGAATGACAGCTTTTTCAGTACTAATCTCTCGTGCCAGGTTCTGTCAAAGGCCTGCTCTGTGGCTAAACGAATAACGACTTTTTACGCAATACGTTACAGGATACGTTGTAACAACGTGTGCAACATGGTACTACATCAACAAACAAACGCGGCTAATTATTGCACAAAGTTTGTTGTTTATGTATTACATTCCAAGTAAATCAGATCTGTTTACTGGACGTAGTCTGTGGTATATTATTTAAACTCAGCGATTTACTACTCAGTAATTGGGGGGCTCCGTACAAAACCGAATAAGTCCAAATTTTGAGAAAAAAACAAAACCCCGGGTGAAGGCGCCACTTTGTTCAGAATCACATGTACAGTAGTGGTAAGTTGGTCCTTACAAGTAACGAAGAGGTCACGGCCAAGGAGGACTTCAAATAGTGGTTGGGTTTAACAAGAAGAAAACAAGTCCAATCGATTTCTACAAGGAAGGAAGAAATCCATTGCGTGGCAACAGTGGGCATGACGGGCAAGGCGTCCATTTCCTCATGTTTACCATTCATATCTCGTTCTGTTATCAATATTTATGTTGTGTAATCTCACTTCAAAGAGACTTTCCAGTGGACCAACCCATTTGGTAGTTTGAAATTCCGAGGTAGTTGATACTGATTCTTCTTCAGGAACGGGTTGAGAATCAAAGCTAATTAACCTTACCCAGTAACATAAAAATGAAAGTTGAAAATAAAAGTTCAACGTAAACTTTATTCCGAAAGCAAATTATACCTAATACTAATGTGATAAATATACAAACATGTAACTTGAGGATCGAAGTAGGTTAGCAAAAACAAAACAAGTAGTATCTCGGAGACCTCGGAGAAACATGTTTCTCTACGTTTAGGGCTTGAGCGTATTTTTCATCATTTCCTAATAGTGGTGAAAAGGTTGAATTTGGGTTGAAAAACGTTGGATTTGATTTGGAAAAGTTGAATTTCAGTTGGAGAAGGTTGAATTTGACTTGGAATGCTATAAATGGGGTTTTTATGACATCTACAGTGGACAAGAAAATATAATGGGGGCTTGAAGCTCTTAGGTAACGTATCACTGACTACACGTCCATTTCACAAAGATCGGTGGTTTGCGTAGAGGATGGTTATTCTAATAGAGAGATAATGAACCTCGGTGCTATAATTTACAGTATGTTAACAATGTGTTTCATTTTTCCTTCATCTATGTAATATTTTGAGAACATAACGGCTGAATACAGAAAAAACGTGGGTTTTTACGGTGAAATCCGTTTTTCATCGAAAAGCAACTTGATACGAGAGAAAAAAAGAATTTTGGAATCGAGTTTTATGTAACTTTTTTCGTCGAACCGGATAATGGCCCTCTCAAGCCTCCTCGCTGAGCATGAATACATGGCCCTTTCTCGATGTCGGAAGGACTAAATCAATAATTGAAAATGTCAAATTGCGAGGATATTTTAAGATAATGAATACTTTTTCTGGCATTTGCCATTTGTGAAATTTCCAAGCCATTGAAAAACCTTAATCTTATAAGAAAATTCGATAAAAAACGACCTGAATGAACAAAGTTTATTTAATAGGTGGGGCTTGTTTTTTTATCAACGTTGAAGACGGCGATACTTTTTACGGCAAATTGCTATCATAAGTCCCAAAATGAAATTCGAATTTCCCTCCTCTCTTATCCCCTTCACTCTCGATTTAATTCACGAACCCGTCGGCCTCACCGCTGGAAATATGCGTTGTTTACGAAGTTTAACAACCGAGCAGAAGAGATTTTCACAGCATCCGAGAGAGCGGGCCCGCTCAGGGCCTCGAGAGACTAGGAAATTGGATCGTTTTTCCCCCTTCCTCGTCCCTCTCGTTCCCATTATTCGCCTTTTAATCACGCGAATTGGTCTTAATTTAATAGTGGTTCTTTCGGGCGGAAGGGCCTTGTCTCGCTCCATAATCATTTGAGACGGGGCCGGCTTTCGTTAGACGATGAAAAATTAACATCTACCGAGAAGGCAGGAGGTTTACCTGGGTTACTTATCGGGGATCTCAAGTGGATGAAACTCATTAGCTGCGACGTAACTGTCTAGGTGAATTAAATCGAATGTTATATTCAATGTGTAAAATCCGCTATTACACAGCGTGTATCAGGTAAGGAGCGCAGTACTTCACGCACGTATTCTACCACAATTAATTTTTAAAGTTCCTAGAAAATGAAGTGTTAGAATTCCTCTGATATGCATCTGGTGGAGAGAATGAACCTCTGGTTTCAAATGGCCGGGTGTCTGGCACACAGAACTCTAATAGTAAGGGGATGGATGTACACCAACTCTCCACCTTAGAAGATAAAACAAATCAATGTTGTTCTTAAAAATGCCTACTTATTTGAAACCCATTAATTGTGGTTTTATTAGATCAATGGGTTCAGAACATGATATGTGACAGAGACTATGATAAAGAGAAAGTATGAAAAACAGTTTTTACTCACGTTACGAAAATCATTGCCGTTTAACCGGTCAGGCAGCAAACAGCACCAAACATGTTCTGAATTACGTATTAGAAAATGCTTGCACGAATTTAAAACTGCACCTTAGAAGATAAAACGGATTAATTTTGTTCGTAGAAATGGCTGCTTATTTGAAACCCATTATCAAGCGTCAAAAACCTTGACCTACTTCGCGTTTTTTGCATCAAACGAGGTTTTCTCGAACAAGTAAAATAGTTTTTGATATACTATTCAAAAGCTGACTTTTTGGCGTATTTTATAAGCTACCGGCACCTGATCGAGTGCAGATTAGAGCAGTGTACTGAACATTTGAAAAACCTTATTTTTTCAAATTTTCTTGAAGTTGCTTTGTAGAGAGATTTTTCGCCACCTTGATGTGAGTAGGAAAATCGGTTTGGCGCTTGAAAGATACGAAATTTAGGTATCCTCTACTTTTACTTTACAAAATACTGTATGTGAGTTATAGCCGTTTTGGTGAGACAAGGTTGAAAACACGAAAAAATCTTAGAAGTAAAATAACTCAAAAACTAAGTAGATAAAAAAAATTGCCATGAGGCACTTTTCGTTGAAAATTGTTTTTAGAATACGTGTGTGAAGTACTAGGCACCCTATCTGGTACACCCTGTATGTGTAATGTTGATTGTGTCCACGATAACTAGAGTAGAACGATGGGGATTATCAAAGCAGGCTTGTTGACGTCACCGGCACCTGGAGGCCAAGAGGGCTCCTTGGGAAGACAAGCCCTCCTCTGTCTTTCCACCGAATTTCACATATAAGTCAGATTTGGTTCAACTATAAAACTGGGGGGGTTCTTGAAACTCTCCTTTGGATTGTCTACAACTTCGATTTCGGAAGTCTTTTCGTAGGATCAATATTTATGCCAGCTGCGAACGATTGAAAGTCGATGAATGGTGTGTTCCAGTCAAAATGGGAAAAGTTGTAATTTTTAGCCGTCTGTCACAATTCTATAAATTATTCAAAATTTGAAGTTCAAGTCGTCAATCGACGAAGAATTTAATGAATTTCAATTCAATTCATTTTTCTGTCTTCCCTTTCCTTCTGGTTTCCTCTGAGAAGCGTCATCGTCTAGGCGTTTAAAGCATCAAACTAAAAAAAGTCCGAATATCCATCTAAAATCCATTTCGATTATCAGGAACAGGATTTCGGATAGAGTCAACCAACTCACTAACCTTTTTTCGATTATTTCGTCCAGTTGCTGGGTCACGACGTATTGTGTCACTGATGGTTTGAGATGTGATTAGCGATCTACGGGTTGAATTTAAATGAGCGACTGCTCCCGTTTTTTATTCGTATCCTCAGGGAAGATTCGGCAATCGCTTCCGAGATCACGCCCATAATCACTGTTGTCAAAATGGACAGAACAAACTTTTTCCTGCACAAAACCTATCCACGTTTAAAGGCATTTCCCAATTGGACCGGGGTTTTCTGCCTCTAGGGAAGCGGTGGAAATGTAAGGCCAGTAAAAATGAAAGATAGATCCATAGAATGTTTTAAATAATGTCGAAAGACGTAGAATATAAATTCTTACTAGTCACGTTTTTGATATGACATCAGTAGACTGTTCTTCTCCAACTACGGTTAGAGATTTCAGCTTGATCGGACCATTATTACCTGCGAAAATGATGCTTGGTGGAATGATACGTGGTGGATATGTCTATTCGGGGGCATCTGGTATAGGCTATCTAAGCCAAACCCATACATTCCCAGGACATTTCATCAATATTTTTTTAACTCGTTCAGAATGGTCTAAAACGGAAGTAGTAAACAAATTTTTCATCTTCCGAAAGTAAAATTGAAGCTTCCGGCTTCCTATAGGTGGACTGGGAATCGATGTTAGTGTATCGTGCATTGAAGGGACGTCGCGTTTTTACCAAAAATTGAAAACTTCGTATTAAACCGTTCGTTCGTGCTGAAATCTAAAATGCAGCCATTTTTAAGCATTTTGAGTAAGTACAAGGTATGTAGATATCAAGTCTAGATAATGTATCATAGATCGCGTGTAATATACATGGACCAGAACCAACTTAGATGACTATCTAATACAGAAATAACATACCTTTCTGTAATAATTTGTAGCATTTATTCATCTGGGAAATTACTAATGTTCAATTGTTTGAAAAGATTGGTATATTGTAAAAACAATAAAAGCAGATTCGCAAAGGAGGAGTTGGGGGTCAATGCCCAGGTAATATCGAGATCCTCTGACTCGCATTTATATTGTTGGATTTGCGATAGAGGGGAGGGAAGTGGCGGATGTCAAGAACCGAACAGTTGGAAAATTGGAAAACAGAGGCTGGAAAACGACCAGAAAGAAGTTCGCTCGAGTCAATTCCTCGCGTTCCGAGTGAGCGCCCGGGCCTGTTGTGAAAACGAGGAGGGGAATCCGCTCGGCGCTTCGAGGGGGTCGAATTTGACGCTTCTCGTTCGAGAACAACCGTGCAAGATCGCCACCATTGTGTTCCGAATGATTTGCAGTTCTATTTCGACGGGAAATGTCCACCCTTCCGCCCGACAATCCTTTCATCCAACACTTGATCGCCCCATAAATCACACATACAAATAGCGAATGTGATAATATATGGTCACTATCCAAAGATGTGTCACCACCCAGATACTGTACCACGAGTATAAAACACATTAATAACGAAGAAAGCCTATAAAAAGAGAGAACTAGAAGATGTCACAGCGAAGGAGGAAGCTCTGCAAGCAAAAAACCGTTTGCTCAACGAATATCAAGTTTCAACATTATTTAGTTTTTCTATCATTTGTTTACCAATTGTTACAACCCCATTATTTTCATCCGATTTTTTTAGTCAACTAACAAGCCTCTCTAGTGCAATACACGTCTTATATTTTGATTCTTTTTTGAATTTGGATTTGCTGTCCTGACGGGGGATGGAGGGGGTGATATCCGATCCATTCAAACCCTGCTCACACCTACTTGAATTCTCAGCCGAATATCCTCATACGGACTAAGTCACTCGCGACGAAGTTGAGGAAACCCATTTCAATAAAAACGGAGTAAGATAGAACGTTGTCTATATTTCCACGAAAGTGAAGTTACACAGTCGAAATCGACGGTCCACACAGTTAAACACGAACTGAAGGTACATCACAGAAAGCACAACATATATAGAATCAAGTGAAAGGAGATTGAATCCTATTGGCTCAGGGAAGTGAAAAGGGCGGGGAGGAGCAACCAATGCCACTCAACGAGATTGTGAGCCAAACTCCATAATGTTACTGTTTGTGCCCCTTTCACTTTGTAAGCCTTGATACTGTTTTTTCCCCCAAATTTCCTCCTTTTTTCGTTCGATCAAGAATTTTTTGTAGTTCTTATAAATATTGTGAGATCAAAAGAAAACTGGATACACGGACGTCCCGGTAATGCACGCATTACTCACCAATATGTTTTAATCTTTTTCTTATCGCTTCTCGCTTCTGATTAATACAAAATAGAGTGTTCTTTACACCTATTTACATTTTACGCAGTTCCGTTCGAAAAGTTGGTTTACTTTATGCAAACTGCGTGTGTTTTTCATTGTTCTTTTTCGTTTTTGCATACCAAAAAGGGCCCTACAATTTCTCATTCCGCTGCACAAGTAATACCGAACGGTGTGTCGACCAGAACAAAGGAGCGGTCATCAATTTGAACTTCGTTACTCAAAATATTCAAATTTATTCCATTTTCTTTTTCCGGTGACATTATGGAAATGGGACGAGGGGCAGGTAACCGAGAGAAAGCCGGGGTGCGAAAAACTGTATTGGGTCAGGTCTCCAAGGTTAATACGTCATCTATCAGACGTCGTTCATTCAGCTTCGAAAATCCAACGACGGGGGCGACAGAGTGTGATTCCCAGCAGAGGATGATGGATAGCTTCTGGATGGTTCCCATCACTCAAACGCCTAACGGCCGAACCGGTGGGAGGAGGAAACCGTCTTAATGTGAACCTTTGCCTTCCAAAGTCCCGCCTTATCCATTACCTAGCCCAATAACCGCTTGCATCCTTCGGAAGAAAAAAGAGGACCTGCCCGTTTTTTCCTTCCCTCCTCCTTTACGGTCGGTCCTTGGCAGGAGAAAGGATGAAGAATCGTCGTGGGTCGTAATAATTAATGGATGGTCGCCCGAGATATTAATGGGCGGCTGTGGTTCTTTTAGAATGTTTGGAGGGGAAGGGGAAGTTTTTGGTTGTGGCGCTGGCAGAATCGCCTGGCATTTGCTCAGGATAAGCGCAGATTAGAGTACACTACACGGTCTGATAACGTGGTTAGGGCAGCTTCCCAACCCCCGGTCAATAGACACTAAGTTGAATTTTCGGTAAACATACCAGGAACGTCGATCAACAAAAAATTCTGATCCCGGGATGAGGAATACGTATCGTGAAATTTCCAACACTAATTAAAATCCCAATCTGTGCTCACAAAATTTTCTGATTGCAGGCGTCCGATTCATCTCCCAAGGCGACGGATTCTAAAATCGGGAAGGGGCCAACTAACCATATCCATCACACTCCCTGGGCTCTGAGAAAAGCCGGGGGGGGGGGGGGGGGGCAGAGGGGGAATGAATGAAATAATGATTCTCATTCAGAGGGGGGGCTCGCAATGAGTTGGGCAGGGGAATGACAATTTTAAAATTGATCATATTAATGGGCGTAAAGCAGCAGGGGAGGAATTGCGAGTGAATAGGGGAAGCACGATAATCTGGACAATTTACAATAATGAGCCAATGGACGTAACTACGCTCTACTACCATGTGAGATGATGGAATGGTATAGTTGCCCCTTCCAATGAGCTGGATGCATTGATAATGCTCCACCACGCTCAGAGGATGATCCAGACGCTGGAAAACATCTCATTCATCCTCTAAGGCGTCGGATTCTAAAATCGCGAATGGGCCAACTAACCAAATCCATCACAACCCTCACTTTTTGTCGAAAATTTTAATGAAATTTTCAATTTGTGTTCACAATATTTCGGTCGTTCTTTGAGAAAAAGTAGGGGGTCAAAGAGGTTTTTGATTGAGCTGGCTGAATTGCCGAGGCATCGAACAGGATAAGTTGCAGATTAGAGTACGGTTTGATATCGTGTTAAAGGCAGCTCTGCTCCAACTACGCCACAATAGAAAGTCACGGTATTTTCAACAGACATGCCATAAACGTCAGTCAGCAAAACATACTGGTTTGAGGAGGGGGAATATGTACCACAAGATGAACCCTAACAATTTGTTGACCATTTTCATGGAATTTAATTACGTTTTCAAACTTAACTCAAACATCATACCAAAATTTGAGATTAAATAGTTTAATGGTCTGATTGTATTTGATATTCCTAGTTGATGTTTGATAAATTTTGAGCAATATCCTGCGAAAATATATCAACTTGTCGGGAACGACTGTTTTTCCAGCGTTGATGGCTCCAGCGCACATACTTAGACTCGACTGTTCCAACAGTACTATTATAATTCTGATTTCAGTTGAAGAGTAAGTAGCGATTAGGTGGGTATAGGGTACAGGTGGTGAGTGCGATGACTCTCCAAACCAACATAAATATGACTGCAGTGAGGTGTACAATGATAGCAAATCTCCAGCGCTCTTATCACGAATAGCGTCAAGTCGCATACAAGCCTCTAAGTATCTCAGGAAGCCTATTCGCTCTCTACTTCTTTCTTTCCCGTTCTTATTGGATTTTCCTCGTTTTCCACTCCATTTGATGGATGGCCCGAGTGATCAGCATCTTCTATTCCTCTCGAATTGAATTCTCCATGAACACTAATATTCAAGTACTGAAAATCACCCCAATATTCGTCGAGCCTCATGGACCAAGAGGTACCACGACACCAAGATCAGTAAAGTCTATCTCCACCTTTTCCTTATAGACAGCACTGCCAGCACCTCATCTTGTTGCATCTCATCCGACTTCTCTATCGTCCTTAATCTGCATCTTTCTTTACTTTATTCTGTTCTTCCTTCAGGATTGGAATTGATTCGAAGATAGGACTGGAGCAAGGATCCCAGGAATGACTCCCCTCGTAATATCATAGTTCACGGCCTATGTCTACGGCATATGTTCACGGTCTTCCATTTTATATTTTCAAAAACAACATTGAACACTTATGAAACCACCAACGCCAAAAGAACTGTATTTTGTTTTTTCGAAGAACTCCATACCTAAGCAGCATAGTTAAGTATCTTTTTTTTCAACAAATTATCTGTAACTCCTTCCATGTTTGGTAGGCCCTTCCTAAGTATTAGCTATTAGACTTCAATAAACTTCCTCTATTGTCGAGTTTCAATTTATCTTTTGAGAAACCCTCTCCACGCGCAGGTTCATTTGACCTATTTTACATTGAATCACCGAATAACGTCAGAGCACCAACCTACCTTCGTACCTGCCCTTCATATTTTCCACCATTCCGTCTTCTGTAGAATCGGAATAGCGTAACACAATTACCTTACTTGCTCACGACAGAGTTGCGACGGAAGGACTTCGCTTTTTAATCCGATTCCATTTCAATCAACTCCTTCATCTTTGTATCTTTAGTCAAGTGTTCATTAAATCCCACTCAATGAACCAGAAACGTTTCAATCAAGATTTAACTCAAGGAGATGGAAAAAGGAGAGATTTACGATGAACTTAATCATTATCACGATGAATAAAATCTACAAATACCGTCAAATTTAGGGATTTTTGGCCGTGTGTAGCCATTTTTAGTGATTTATTTTAGTAGGTAAGTAATAAGGTAGGGTAGTCAAATCGAACCACTAAAATCGATTTTGGGATCGATTTCACAATCGGCGGTCTGAAAACGATTGTACCAATTAATCGAGGCCGAAAAATCGATGAAAATCGAATAGAGTAAAACCTGAAATTGTGTAAAGGTATAGGTCGAATATCATCAAAGTCGTGGTATAATTGTCATCAGAGCATGCGCAAATGTGATATTCAGTGAAATCGACGTCTAGTTCGGAGCAAATTTTCATTCAAATTATGCCTAAAGAAAATAATTTTCTTGAAAATAAATCCATTTTCAAGCAAATAAATTTCCAAACTAAATTATGTAGTATCTACAAGCGCTGAAAAGAAGTAAAGGTAGGTTTCGGGGTTAACTTCAGGCACTTTGACTTTGTTTCGAAACTTACACTAAATAATGCTGACTTTTTCTGTTCATATTTGACAGATTTACTGTCTTATTCTGACTTTTTCATGTCAAATCGAACCGAATATTATCAAACCGTAAGGTACATAACAGTAAGATACCAATCTTCATGAGGATGAGTTCGAGTGAAGTTGCGCTCGAATCATTCCCACAGCCATTCCCCGTAGCAGAATGGAAGCTAACGATAAGTTATTACCGGGCGCTACCGTGGATTGTAGGAAGACCGCTCTCGTACGTGATCTTCAGCAGAAGTCTTGTCTTCCACACGTGAAATTTATGTGAAATCCGTCCCAATAAATTCTCTTAGAACGGCTATCTTCTCGAAGCCCCCCTATATTTTCCTGAACCTCGCTGGTGAGAAGGTCTAATAACTATTCTTCAAAAACGGAACCCTTCTGAACTCGGAATTGCTAAAGGAAAAGCCCTTATTTGCCCGCCTCATTTTCAGGTAACGGTTCCTCCGATTCAACCCAGAACGTGAAGCTCTTACCAGATGGAAGCAACTGTTAGATTACAGTTAACTAAGTAAATCAGGACAACTTTAGCTAGTGAGTTTTAAAACAATTGCAATTTCAACAGCAGAGCTAGTTTTTTTCGTAATGAGAATAGAGGTAAGTGAATTCTCTATTGAGGAGATCTGATTCGTTAGAATCACCATGATCTTTTACAGGCAGTGGACTACATCCTCAAATGGGAGGCCTTCTTTATCTAAGGGATACGGGGGTCATTTTGAACAGTTCATAGAATAATTTATAATTGAGCTCTGCGAGGTTGTCGAAAGAAATTGAGTTCCCAAAATAAATGTCATTGACTTGGAAAAAGTAGGATTTTTAGTTGGGTAAAAAATATTCTAAAATGCACAGTTTGACAATATAACAGAGCAGAGTGAATAATGACAACCATTTGGAAATGCATGCCTACAAAGGGGTTGTTGGTAATTTTGGTTTATTATTCGAAAATAAACCATTGTAATCGCTCTTGAAGAAAAAATGTCTAACCCCCCCTGAAAATTTCATGGTTTACGTTTCAAAGGGTGTCGAATCCAAATCTGCACTACAAATTTTTCCGTCCGTCCGCCGTACGCACGATTTCTCCCAAACGGCTTAGAGCAAAAAATCTGAAATTTTCAGGAAAAATCCATGTTGGTCTGACCACGCCCCAGTTCTTGAGCCAGCTCTCTCACTCAATTTAAAGTGACCTTTAAGGGTTGTCAAAGTTTTGTAAAATCCCTAAAACCCTCAAAAAAGTCAAGGCGGCTTCAATTTGGACTTTTTTTGAAGAACTTTCAATGAGGAATCGAATGAGCCCCTCCCCAGGTCCGTAGCTCAAAACATTCCCGATGTAGGGCCCGATTTATGCTGCCAACATTGCATCCACATTCAGTACATCACTAGGTTACTGCGATCAAAACAATGCAAATTCTTACACTGGGATTTCAGGAGGAACACAAATATGATCAACTGATCAATCCAAATAGGTATTTTGGTTGAGAACCGATTCAAGTGCTCTATGCATATCTCCTGATATTCAATAATCGCTCTATCACCTGTGTAACACGCACACTCCAAAGCTTAGTAGAAATTAAGATCATGAATGCAAGCCAAATGAATGGAATTGAATAATAAACCCCAGTGAAAGAATTTGCAGTCTTTTTTTCTTAAATGCATAAAATGCACTACATAATTACAATATCTACAAGGAAACTTCAGACAGGAGTGATATTTTTAGAAAATACGTATTTGAAACGAAAGAATTGTTATAGTCGGGAACAATGTTTTCACTACTTGTTTGTACTAACACTCAGAAATAAAACCATGTTTTGGCAAAATTATGGATACATAAGGTAATTATGTCTGTTCAGGCAAGTACATACTTGTACAACAGTTATTCAGAAAGTGAGTAATACCATGTTTCTTGTTAAAAATAATAAAAACACTCGGTTGTTGGGCTCCGGAAGGCCTGTGAACTTATCTGTCTGCTAATCCATAACTTTCTTAACATCATCAACCCTGCACAAGATATGGAAATCAGTGAACAGCTGAACGCCCTTGTGGATAATTTCGTTCGTAGTAAATAAATCGAAAAATTATTTCTAAGATCCGAAATATAAATGAGGCTCTTTCTACGGCATCTGGAGTGGAAAAGACAAGAAATTGACACTGGAGGAAACGAGTTTAGATTATGTACCACCAACTTATGAACATAGAGCCAAGTCTAATGAACATAGAACAGTGATTTACGTAAAAGGGCCAGTCTAATACAGAAATAATGAACCCCTTTGTAATAATTTGCAGAGTTTATTAAGATAATCTGAACTGAAACACTCGGGAAATTATTCACAAAACTTGATTTATATCCTGAAACCTGACTTATATCGTTTGCAATGTACGAGTATAGTAGATCATACATTTTATATGCAGCAGTTTGTACTTTCTGAGGAAGAACTCAAGTTGCTCCGGCCCTACACCTACGTTCGTAGTACGATTTCCATTAATAAACTCTTGACGTTAAAAAGTACATTTTTGTTTCAGGCCGTGAATCTTCGTAGTTAGACCGGTATGTGACGTGGAAGCACGTTTGTCAAGAGTTAAGAGTAAATCTCTCGGAGCGGAGCAACCAAAACTCCAACTCTTGTTTTAATCGAGTTTTCGCTAACGAACGACGGAAAGAGAGGGTCAAGAGAACAGTTTCCGAGGCTTTCCAAAACGATCGAGCCCCTCCAAGTTTAAGTGGAAAGAGCCCCAAAGGCGTTTCGGATGTAGGAAGCGGGATTAGCGGCGGCAACCGGAATTGTAATTCATGAGTAAGGATAGCTCCGGGCTAATTCAGCACTCGAAGAAAAGGGGATGTGCCCGTATTCAATTCGACCAGGGAAAGGCATGTGAAGGGAAAGGAAGCGAGCGGGGGTGTAAGTTAAATTAGTTGCCCTCAGATAACAATGTACAGTTGGCGGTTATCTGGATTTGTCCTCAGCCTCGAATTGAATCTGCGGTAAGACTTGAGTAATCCTTAAGAGTAATCGGACTTGGAAGATACTCGTGAGAAGGAGGAAATTCATTGTCTGAGAAATACCGCCATCTAAGTTGCTATCGCCGGAAAAAGGAATACTTTTTGCAATCATTGACGCACTAAGATTAATCAACTATAAAGACGGTTTATATTGTGTGTATTATTCAAGTATAAGCAGTAGTATTATGAAGTATTGTATTATTTAAGCCTTCTATGGAGGTTACAAAGCTGTATTTTTGGACGCCCAAGTATACCCGGCACATAGTGATAGTGAATCTAGCTGGACAGAAGTAATGGACCGATGTTATTGATAATTTATAATCATTTCCCATTATGACTGACCTCTAGTTGCCAGAAAAGAGTGATAGAGAAAAATCCTAAATCTTTTTTTTTTTTTCAAGTTAAAATCAGTATATTCCTGTAGCATGTACAAATCAACCCTACTGTAAATAATACATTTTTGTCTGATCGTCCATTGTTATTTTAGGATAAAAAAATCTTCTTTCTACGTACCTAAGCTAAATATGGATAAATAAAAGTAAACCTTTAGTTTTGCACACATTGCTTTGTTGAACGGCCCAGATCAGAAGAATCTTTAGCTATATTGCAAATTGGCTTGGATATGTAGGAAAATTATGGTGACAGAATGTAATTTTTCATTAAAAACGTAATGGTGAAGTTTAGAAATACGTTATTGATTGCATTAATAGCAGGATTGACTGACTCTGGTTGATTTACAAGCAGTGTGCCATTCGATAGCCCTATTTCCAGCCGAAAAATTACTGTTTGTTTCAACTAATCTTTACATGTATTCATTCATAAATAAATATTTCTTCTGTTGTATTATCACATCTACATTACAGAAGCTCATTGTTCATCAATTGTCATTCCTCCATTGTTTTCTTACTTTGAGTAAATGATTTGAGGCAGCCTCGCGGTGGTGGCTATCTGTTGAATCTACAGTGAACTACCTGCTGAGAATTTCATGTATCTTTGCGGAATAAATTCTCTATTCATTCACTCGTCAATTAATTCGATCACTCTTGATGATACTTTTACGGCAAGGAGGGCAAAAGAGTTGATAACGCAACACAAGCAGGGCGCGTCATCCTAAAAATA
This sequence comes from Creontiades dilutus, assembly GCA_031894815.1. Lineage (NCBI taxonomy): Eukaryota > Metazoa > Arthropoda > Insecta > Hemiptera > Miridae > Creontiades > Creontiades dilutus. The sequence goes on along the minus strand of JAVIWC010007566.1, from coordinate 634,034 downwards.
CGAGGGCATCTAAAAAGCTGTGCCCCCACAATGATCGTATGGAGCGGTGTTTCACCAACGGTTATTGCGTTCTTCTCTGGCAGCTTTAATCAAGTTTATTTATTCCAAGTGGGTATTAGTTGTGTTCAGCCCATCCCTGTCTCAATCATCACATAATCACTACCGTACAAACAGTAAACTTTATTGGAAACGTAGTTTTCATCTACATAAACGCAGTGCCACGCAGTTTTACTGTATGCCCGTATCTCGTCACGTAATTTGTGACTTAATTTCGACTTGTCGTACAGATACAAAGCGTCATGTTCCAGTTTTGTCTTCTATGTATTTCTACCTTATTTTCTGTCAAACGCAAAACAGTACACAAAAAAGCTTCCACGTGTACGGTGTGGCGCAAAACAAGCGAGTTGAATTACATCAACTATTCCAACGTAAGCGTAAATACACGGTAAATCGAGATCTGGATCAACTTTAATGCCAGACCTCCCCCGGCTGCGGGGAGCAATGGAGGGATAAAAGCGAGTTTTTAGTACCGGGATTTTACGAGGCAGAGACAAAACAGAGAATAAACTTTGATAAACAGGGGAAGGGGAGTGGATGCAGTGAAATTTAGCTAAGCATCATTTAACTCATTCTAGCCGTGAATGAGAATCGATCATACGACCCTCAGTTCCTATAAATCCCTTCTAACGAAAAAAAGTCTACCTTTTGTTGGGAAAGCTCGTAACTTTTCCCGCTTTCGAGGCCTTCAACGGAAAACACAATAATGAACCGAGTTTCGGTTGATCCGCTAGAACGTAAACCCTGTGGGTTTCAATTTCAGATAGTATCATTGCAATTCACTTACTGGTTTTAGCACTGTGGTTTACAGCGATAAATTAATAGAGTTGAGATTACTAATTAAGACTACAGTGAGCAATTTACTGCGTTAGAGCGAAATGACGTGCACGTGCGGCTCAGAGGTGAGGCTTTTGATGGAACACACCTGACTAATTGGAAAGAAGGATGAAGCATTAATTCTTATAAATGCCTTCATTAAAATGTATTTTCTCAAACAATTTGTCGAATTCAAAGGTGTCGAAGCTCGCAGATCCATTACGGAAATGTTCATCATAAAAATAAGTACACGTTTTTGAAGGGGCCTACGCAATCCTTAAAACCTTCGCCTGTAGTAACTGTCAAAGGGTTTTCCGCTATTTATATTTAGGATTTGAGGCTGAAGAGGGGTCTCGACTATTCCGTAGCCATGGCAACATGACATTTCATCTAAAGACCAATCACACTTGCATTTCGTAGAGGTGGGGGTTGTGAGGCCAAACCTGCAGATTGCCTCACTAAACGTTAATGGGAGGACTAACACAGCTTCGGCTCCCCTCGAAGGTTGCCGAACATTTCCAAATGTTATCAATTCTCGTTACCCGTGCGTTGCCTTGTGTTGGAACGGCGTCGTTTCTTGAGCATTTAACGTTGTTTGTCTTTTCACAGTAATACATTTGGGTTCCCATAATAATTCTCAGTAGTTTGTTTTTTCTACGGGTGGACGGGTATGGAGGGTATTTTCTTAAATTTTAAAGTTATATTCCTTCATCTATCGATCGGTGGATGACTTCATGGATAATTTATGCGGCTGATATCAAAACACTACCTAAATCTATAGATCCTACAAATGCAATTCACTCAACAGTTCATCTTTCATTATGTGAAATTTCCCCATTCCCAGCATATTCTTTCGATGCATTTAGTGAGGCAAAGAAGTAATTCCAAGGCATTTAGTGAAAATGTAGTTAACTAATTTTTTGCTGAAGCCAGACAAGTAGACACTGCTAGGCCCAACCTTATGAGTATGAGAAGCTAACTAGAAATGTTCCTGTTATCATTAAAAGGTGGATAAGGTAGATTCCCAACAATATTATAGAAAAATACAATGACGTTATGCGTATTTAAGAAGCAGAGTCTTAATATAGAAAACTCAAAGTGGGAACGATATCATGGCTATATGGGACTATATGACTGGGGCTCATATCTCAACAGGGGAGTAAGAGAAGTCATTCTACTGGTTGTCAGACAAAGTTCATTAATTTCTCTGAACAAATTAATTAAAAAACATTTCCTATCCCCTGGATGTGGTAATGTGCTAAGTTAAGTATCAAAGATGCTTCCAACAAACTATATCCACCAGTTTATTGGAGTATTTAAGGAGTAACTGCGGACTATTTATTGAGTAATTGCAAGCGTTCTCTCAATTGAGAGCTCTGGCAATGAGATCCACGGCGCTCCAGTCAACCCCTCCTTCAAGACCGTGCGGTATTGAGGGAAAGCCTAACCTGGCTCCTTCCAGCTGACATGGATCAAGTATTTACCCAAGGGTTTTTTAATTCTGTAGAAGGTTAAATGTCTTTCTTGGAGCATTGTTCTTCTCAATTCAACAACTTCGCGAAACACAAAATGATTTTTCTGCAGATATTCCAGGAGTTCTTGTCCGTACATCTAAAAACAGCTTTCAAGTGTCTGAATATGGGGGTGGAAAACTTCAATTTCAGGCTATAAACCCACGTTTTTTAGCAGCCTCCAAAAAACGTTTTTTATAATACCATTGAAAAGCTGGGATTCTGGAAAAATGTTCTGAACAGAGGAAGTTATAAAACCTGTTTATTATGACCCTGAATCCTTAAAATCGATCTTAAAATCTTTTCAGATTAATAAATCACCTCTCAAGTCTTGTTGGAATTTTCTTATTTTTTTGCTCAAGGACATTTTAACAAGTAGTTCAAGGGAGTCATGCCATTTTAGTGACGTTAGATCGGAAACGAGAAAAAATTCTTTTCAGTGAAATAACTCGGGAACGGTTCCTATAAAATGAGGCGTTTTTTGGTTGGAATTGAGTTCTAGAAAAAACACTCGAAGTATGACGAATATATCGGGACATCCTGTGTAGTCAGTTAACCGTATTGTTAACGACGCATATCCCAAGAATGAATGGCATTTTCTACCTGTACTTTACCAACCGAGGTGTCCATTGAATCTATATCCAAAAGAGTTTCCTCTTAAAGGAAGACTGAAGGCCGAATTCCACTTGTTGTGAAATTAAGATGACATCAAATGTGAAAGGAGGAAAATTCGGTATTGATTTGCAAAATTTAGAACTCGTGAATTTTGAACCGGTGTATCAATTTGGAAGAGTAAACATTTGAATAATAAATGGGTATTTGAACATCCTAAAACAGTATTTGTAAAGACTGTAGTAAAGAATGCAGTTTTAGCTTCTCTGATGAACAAATTGTATATGAACTTTCATTATTGAGGAGAAAAAACTGAATTAGGTCAAATGGCAATCAGATCTGCCACGAAAATCCCGTTTCTTATCCATACCAGTGATTATAAAAAAAGGAGATATAAGTGACTAAGAACTGTACTAATTTAAACTTTCATAAAGCCATTCCACTAATCCATTCGGTACGATTTTCTTCATTCAATATCCCTAAAGCCGAGACTCCGTGTAATTGATTGAAATTTCGAGATAAAAACTGATCCCCGCTGGAGTTGAATGGAAAAGTTATTCCGGGAGCTGAGATCCCTTTTGAGTTTTGAAGTTGGAAGGCCGCAATGTTACCTTTCCAAAGGAGTTTACAAGTTCGGTGGATTATAACTCTCGGCCCACGCTCTCCTCTCCCTTCATCGCCGGTTATGTACTTCTATTCCGCACAATTCATCCAATGCCCCAACCAACAGGTTCGGGATCTTCATTCATTAAACTGCGCCGTCATTAGCTTTGTTCCGCCAAACGACGAGAGAGCTAGAGAGGAGAAATTGCGTTCCAACTTGCTTGTGGAGCACCGTTCACCCAACAAAATTACTTGAGGGTGTCTGAGTAATTTCACTTCAACTTGGAATCTTGATGAGTTTATGTTGTTATATAGGCTGCACGCCGTTCATTTTATTCATAATGTAATCAATGAATTCTCTCTGAGTCCACTACTAGGTAAGAGAGCTTTGTGGTCATTTTTAGAAGACGACAAAGTTTTGTTTTTTTTAAATAATTTTCGACTCGCATTTCATATTGTAGACCATCTTAAAAATGTGCCTTTCTTGCCTGTCTGTCTGGTATTGTGTCCGCAAATGGTGTGATCCTGCTAATGAACGCATTTCTCTTAATAACTGGGATGGCCTTTGTTCCAATTAAACCACAATAATTGGAAATATATCGTGGGGTTCCGAGTAAAAGTGACCAAGTAACATTTGCAAAATTTTACAGGGGAGCGATCTGAAGTTTCACCTATTTTCTTCTTACGAACACTGGTTGTGTGATGTCTCATCCGACTATGTTTCGATTTTTCTTTATCCTGTAGGTAGTTAGCTAGTGCCCTCCTCTCATATCGTGCTTCAAAATTCACTTCAGATTAAATAAGAGCTGTTTATTCGGAAAACTCTATTTGATCATTTTTACCTGCCTGGAGTTTCAAGCTTTACTCTTTTGGTCAATTCAATTCTTCGAAAATCAGTCGCATAGTTACATGAAATTGAGGGATTGAATAGTTTTTTCGTTAATTTATCGTGTTGCCAAGCATCTAATAACAATGATATACCTATTTCTGTTAGAAAAGGTTATCCAATACCTATCACTGTAATTGGTCATTTTCACCTGCCCACTATGCAATCTTACAAATCTTACACAGTAAAAGTGATCAAATGGCAATTGATAACATTTACATGCACCAGCGAGAGTACATTTATAATCCATCTCGTGTTTTGTGGTTGAGTTCAAATGCCATTCGGTCACATAAAACTCTTTGGGTCAGGCAGGTAAAATTTATTTTCAAGTATTTCTTGCACATCAGTTTGAAGATAACGTTCTTAGCAACAACACACAGTAGACAACGTTCCTTAGTACCGGAATGACAAAAAAGCTCATTTTGGAAAAAATTTTACTTGGTCACTTTTACCCGGAACCCCACGATATATAACTAGGGGGGACGAACCCAAGAAAAATGCCACTTAGCAGGTAGAGCAACAGACGAAACGAAACAGCAATCGTAGTTATATCGTCTTGGTGGAAGCAGACTATTTCGTCAATCTTTTCTCTTTTATTTAATAACAGTATACGTTTGATGATTCCATCCGCATTACCGAACATGTTCTAATTCAGTTTTTGCAGAGTAACGGTTTTACTGAACTTCAGAAAGTGAAGCATTTTTAGGGCAATCGCTCACAGTTATTTGATATTCATAATTGAAGGTGAAATCTTAATTTCTCAAGAAAAAAAAACACGATTTAAAGCCAAAGTTTTCCTCAACATCCCCAAGATACTGAAGATTCCCACTGCAATAAATATTTCTTTCCTCTATTATGAGTTGGCAGCCGTGACCAAGCCTTTGTGCAAAGGTTTAATGTTTCGGGTTACTTGTGGTTATTTTGTGAAGAATGAAAGGGAGGAAAAAAAGTCATTCAGACACTTGGTTAAAATTAATAGGATCCTTTCAACGAACGTTTACTGTTTTCTTCTCAATTGACTTACTTGAACGGAAAAGTAGATGCTAAATATTGGAATCAACGTAAAAACATGGACAAAAGCATGGTGGAGCGTTTTCCATTGCTAACGAGGACAATTTAGATTACAGGAGTTTCCAGGTTGGTAGTAGGTTTAACTTCTTTGGTCACCCGTTTCCACCAAGAATAATGGGAAGATTGTATTGGTGGGGATTTGGTATTCTGTACAATGGAAGAAATAGCAGCAGTGCGAATCTGTCAAACACAAATTTAGAGTTGGAAAGCGTTTTTATCACTTTGAGGTTGGACACTCTCATTATTACGAGACACCCATCATCTGCAGGACTCCACATGCAATATCACGCAGGGCTTTGCAAAATGTTGGGATCTCACCAACAAAGTGAGGAATAAAAACGGCGAAGGAACTACCGCCGAAAGTGATTTCTCCCGCGGGCCTACGGTTGAGGCAGCCGTATATAACAATGAACGGCGCACGGGCTGCCAACCTCTGTGTTCTGGAATCTCCAGGCAGGGGGAAATATACTGGTAGGGGGGGCATAGCCCCTTCATCCCATCACATCCCTTTCCGCCGAGCTCATCATGTGGGAGAACTCGGGAAACCTTTGATATTTCCTCAACCTGCTCTAGCTGTCCGGAGAATAGGAATGGGGAAATTCTCCCGTAATTTCCACCGTGGAAAACGCTTTAGCCGTCAACTTCTTCCATATGACCTACATAATGAAATATACTGTATAGAAAGGCGGTTTTCTAATGTTATCTCAAATAACCCAAACACAAATAATTGAGCCATGTTGTCTTCAAGTGTTACGTTACAACTGAAACTGTTCCACGGAACATGATACATACTGAAGTGGAATGGCTGGGAAAGATTACAACTTGTACAAGTGGTAAGGTTACTGTGATTAATGTTTACAAACAGTGAACTAATTTTGGAGTTTCTATATAGAACATTTCGCCAGAAAATCCAAGTCCCAACATGAAGGTGTCTGGAGATTCAATATGGCTTTCAAATCCAACGATGGAGGCAAAAAGATGGTTTTATTAAGCGCCTGAAATTAGTATAAGCTTGTGTAGGAAGTGAATGTGATCCGTCAGAGAGACGTGTTACATGGTTATGTATTTTAATCCTGAATAACTTGCTGTAGTAATTCAAGTCAGATCTATAATGGTAATGAGATTACTCGTTAGTAAAGCTTAACAAAAACTAAGGGTCACTAGATTTTTGGTATGTATGCAATGCTTGGTAAGGACCAATGTGGGAGGATCACAGTGATAGATGACGGTTTAATGGTAGGTCTATTGTTACTTAGGTAGGAGCACTTCTTGAATGTGAGAAGTTAAGACAGAGAAGCTCAATGAGATGAGGCGATCCAAGATATTAGATGGAATCACTTCAGGCGGCAGGTTCTCTGGTTGAACAATGAGTCTTAGCACAACACTTTCACCATTCACCAGCCAAGATGAGCTAATTCATAGCAGACAGACCTGCTTTCCCAATACAATTGAAAGACTTTCAATGAAAAGAGCATATATAATGAGTTCTCGGTGCCACAAACTAGTTCGGTACCTTCCCCTAGTAAGTTCTAAACACGGATGTGCTCATATGGAAATTTGGTAGCCCATAAGTCATCTTAGAAACTTATCACTAACAGCGATGAACATGTTGAAGGTTGAGTTAAGGGTTTATCTGCCGACAATAGCAGACGGCATCTTCCTGTCTCTCCAGCAAAAAGTCACAACCAGAACAAACGACGGAAACGAGAATTGAATCCATAAAATCGGGGAAAAATAACATTTGCAAACAATGGAGGAATGCTGAGGAACCTTACAAAACTTGAAAAAATAACTTCAAATCTGGAACATTTCAACCAACAGAGATGAGTGCAATAAGGATGAATGATTCGTAAAATTTTGGGTGATGAAAGTATTGCTTTTGATGATACCTAATATAGTAAATTGATGAGAAAACAACTTTACGTTCTATTTTTGGAAAAACTAAATTAAATCACAAAAAAAACTTTTTCATTAATATTAAATATGATTGAAACATTTTTTGGATATTGGAGTTGGATTTCATTCTAGAGTTTCAAAATTTTAGACTGACAAGTTGTGCAACCCAAGAAACTGCAGCAAAGTAGCAACCATTTTCGAGGATTGGCTATCAAAACATCGTCATTTGGTCGAATATGGAAGTATTTGTGAGGTCTGAGAATGACTTGAGTCACCGCAGCGTTCAAAGATACTAGGAAACCAAACCCCCTCTGGCAGTAACGTTGAATTTTATCATTTTATAGAAGTAAAAAGTACGTTAGGGCACCTGATTGAGGCAATTGGGCTGTGGAAGTTAGTTGTCATATTTATAGCCAGAACACATATTAAAAACTGGAACTGGATTTTTTTTCATATAACTAGAGTTTGTCCAGGTAGATTGGCAAAAAAAATACACGGTGTGCTTTTCAGAGCTTTCAGTCATTTCCGAAATGACTCCACCCAACTTGTAACATGGGTAGATGGTAAGGCATAGTTGCCCCTTCCATTTCTGAATGCAGATGATGCCCGCAACACTCAGAGGATATCCCGAGAGGCGGCGGATTCAATAATTGCGAAGGGAAAAATAACCATATCCATCAGAAACTTAATGGAACTTGATCATTTGATTTTTTCACTACAACATCCACGATATCTATCGAAAACTACAATATCTCCTTGCTCTAGTCCGTTTTAATGAGTACTATTAATTTGCCAATACGAACGTATTTGTTTACATTAAGGCTGGTTGATTCCCAGAATAAAAGTAGCAGTCGTTGCATCAATTCGGTGAATGGAGGGATGATTGATTGCCAGGGAAGAGCAGAGGTTTATGGGGGTTCAGATAGTAGAGAAGTAATGGACCCTTGTGTAATAATTTCCAACTTTTTTCACTGTTGATGCGAAGCAAACAGCGATCAGCAAACACTCGACGTACGCTCCAACCCCTCGAATAACGGCCGCACGGTAGGGTAGAAAATTTGCAATTTAAATTCGAACGAAACACATTTCAAGGTGGCTGATGCTTTAAAACGGCCTCCCCCGCCCCTCGAACATACCCCCGGGTGAACTTTGAGGGGTTACGGTAGTGTGGAGTTCGCGAGAGAAGGCCGGAGGTGTTGAGGGGGGTTAGGCCACGGGGTTGTACCCTGATCACATCGATCCGCCCCAACCGCTTTTCGCCGTTCCCATTCTTCCCTTCCTTCTTCCTACTACAAGCACGTTCCTCCGGGTCCCATTTTAATTAAGGGAAGGCGGGAAACGGAATGAACCGATCGTTGCACGGAAGTCTGAACCGGAAGGTCATCTAATGCAAGACACTGCATACTTTCTACGACCTCCACCAACTAACAAGGTTCTGTTTTTAACCCACAAACCGCGAGATAGTGTAGAGGTGGTGTGCAGATTCTGATGTTTACACGAATAAGGCTGGGCATGAATTCATGTGTTTTTAAGACACGAATTAGGTGAGATATCAGATTTTGGCAATCCTCCATGAACGATTTATCAAAACTTGGCGGGTTGTCTTCAATCTGTTAGGTGTCTAAGGTTGCAAGCTTTGCAGAATAGTGGATTCAGGTTAGATATCGCATTTGTTACGAAAAGTTCCATGTTTTGGACGGAGTGTCAAGGTTGAAATCTTCGTACAATGTTCTGTTCCTGACTGGTGGTGGGCAACTAACAAGGTTCTATTTTTAACCCACAAACCGCGAGATACTGTAGAGGTGGAGTGCAGATTCTGATGTTTAAAAGAATAAGGCCGGGCATGAATTCAAGTGTTCTTAAGACAGAATTAGATGAGATATCGGATATTGGCAATCCGCCATGAACGATTTATCAAAACTTGTTAAAAATGTATTATCCTGAAGATTCCGCATAGTGCCCCTCTTAAAAAGTGAAAATCACAAGTTTTATTACATTTGTAACAATACATGTAGTTGTAATATTGATGGATGAACCTCAATTTGTGGTTGATATTCCCAAAAACTAATTCAGCAAACGTCAACCATGAAGGTCATGATTTCTCCGCCATGAATAAAGAGCTGTAAATCTTTGAGGAATGAAATATTATATTGTTTCGCCACTACATATTTGCAAGGAAACTAACTCGATCTTAAAGAACTTATGCGCCTAACTCCTTATTAGAAATAACTCGTTCAGTTTGAATGAATTCTTTAACTTTTTGCATTCATCCTCTTGTTGTATACGTATTTACATCATTTTATGTTTAAATGATAATTGTTATTAGACCATAATTTTTCCGACCATTTTCGCTGTATTTTGGTTTATTATTCAATTATTTTGGTTTATTATTCAATAATAAACCATTTTAATCGCTCTTGAAAAAAAATTCGAACACCCCCTGAAAATTTCATGGTTTACGTTTCAAAGGGTATAGAATCCAAATCTGCAATAAAAAGTTTTCCGTTCGTCCGCCGTACGCACGATTTCTCCCAAACGGCTGGAGCAAAAAATCTGAAATTTTCAGGAAAAATCCATGTTGGTCCGACAACGCCCCAATTCTTTAGCCAGCTCTCTCACTTAATTTAAAGCGTCCTTTAAGGGTTGTCAAAGTTTTGTTAAATCCCTAAAAACCTCAAAAAAAGTCAAGGCGGCCTAAATTTGGACTTTTTTTTTAAGAACTTTCCATGAGGACTCGAATGAGCCCCTCCCCAGGTCCGTAGCTCAAACCATTCCCGATGTATGGCCCGATTTATGGTGCCAACATTTGCATCCACATTCACTACATCACTAGGTTACTGCGATCAAAACAAACACAACAGCTTTTTTTGTTTGTTTGTTTGTTTTGATCGCAGTAATTTAGTGATGTAGTGAATGTGGATACTGGAGTGAACTCCTAAAAGGGTTTATAGCCGATACACGGGTTGAAGCATTCTGATATGCATGCACCGTCTTACGAAATTTAAAATTTTCAAATGGAATATTTTTCCATTGTAATTGGTCTTGAAAAAAAAAAAAACGCTGCAAATTCTTTCACTGGAGGAGGCACACAAATATATCAACTGATCAATCCAAATAGGTGTTTTGGGGTAGAGAACCGATTCAAGTGCTCCATGCATATCTCCTGAAATTCAATAATCGCTCTATCACCTGTGAAACACGCACACTCCAAAGCTTAGTAGAAATTCAAATCATGAATCATTGAATAATAAACCCCAGTGAAAGAATTTGCAGCGTTTTCCTTTAAATATATATTTAATGAACATTCGTAATTTCTTATTGTAAACTGAACATCAAAGTAAGACTTCAATTGACTTTGAACAGTTGTTGTCAATTTGAGCTCATTTGACTCAAATAAAACATTCCAACTACAAATATTCTATTTGCAACATCCTCCACATGACCGGATCATCGAATTATCTAATGAGTTTAATTGGTATCTCTTGGATATACAAACCGTAACAAAATCTTGAAAAAAAAAAAAAAAAAAAAAAAATCTAGTGGCATGATATTAATTTTGCAAGAACTCCATATTTAATCATCGAAAAGTGGGTTTATTTTTAATATTAATGACTCCTTGACAGCATTACTGCAAACACTAACAATTCGTAATCTGATTTACCCCGTTCCTTGAATAAATAAAATTTTCTAATTGAACGTATAGCCAGATGGCGGTATCACATAAATGACGTCGGCTTCCCCCCGAAATACCACAGGATATTCTCGACGATTTCGATATCGACAACGAGCACCTGCGATCGGATTCCGCCCGAAAATTAATTGCCCGGCTCTGGGACGTCATAATTCACACCGCCTTCCTGAGAAGTGAGTCGCAATTCCCGCCCCTCTGTCGACCTTTTTAATTACTTTTTTGAGGGCGTACTAAGCTTCAAAAGCAAAGTGGAATAACGGAGGATGGCAAATTGGTATAACATTTTTAAAAACACCAAATCGTTAAATAGATGAACGGTATTTAAATCCGAAGTCCTTAAGGTTTATGTTTCTGTTCGGTTTTGGCGAAGAGCCGGTCTGACGTCGCTAGCTGTTTTATTGAATGAAGAATCGAACGAATGATACGTTTTCTGAATCTTTTGTTGTTCCATATGATTGATCGAGTTTAGGGTGGTATTATGTGGGTCGTATAGATTTCCTCACAATTTCGCCGAAATGGATTTAGCTCGTTGGAATAATTTTGGAATTCCAAGCATATCTCGTCCCCTCGGCTCGAATGAATTGGTCGTTACGGTTCTCATGTGAAAGGGAAGTCACAATGGGACCCGACGCTTCCCCATTGGCGCGGAACACAACGAGAAAGCCGATACTCTTGCCGGCGTAGGAGGTGCTCGGTGTCACAAGGTCCCCTATCGAATGGCCCATTGTGCGCGGCCGAGGCCTTCGCAACCCTCCTCGGTTTGATAACTAGATCGAAAAGCTGACAATTATTGCTCAAAGACATCATTCCAGTGTTATATATCCAACTCTTCTCACATCTCTGGTTTTTCAACTCCATTTCAACTGAATGCATCATAATGAAATAACCGACTTTTTCGGGATCCATTCGAAATATGCAAAATTCCATACATAAAAATCATTACAGATTGGCGTAGAACACAGTTTAGTATTCTTACATGAACAAAAAGTATTCAAAATGTACCTACCAATTCGACAAATATCAAGTAACTTTACAAAACTCGAAACAATTGGATCGAAGTGACTAAAGTCATCGAAAAACTAATCAATTACATTCATATTTCAGCCCTAAAGGTTTTTAAATTACACAATCTCTTATATGGTCTTCGCAACCAACAATGATATTGTTCAAACAACTCGAAAGGGGGCCGGAAAGTTTAAACGCTAGTATCGTTTTACGATTTATGGGGCACTCAATCTCTTTCAATGCGCCTATGCCTTAGAGGAAGTAGTGTTTCGGTCGTCTGTTATCAGTGACTTGGCGATAAAAGTTAAAAGCCCGCGAAAAACAAGATCGAAGTGAAGTCGTTAGATGATAATGAAGAAAAGACAATCGTCTTATGTGAATTTATTGCTAGAGTTGAGAAATTAACTAAATCACTGGTGAATGTATTCGAGAATGGACGAGATAAAATGCATCGAATCGTAAGGGTTAGCTTCTCCGTTTATTTCGAAACTGTTAAGAGAAAGAGCTATATTTCCGCACGAAAGAATGTAAGCAGCGCAAACTGGATAGACATCATAGCGATAAGTTAGAGTTGACACGTTCAAATATGTCGCAACGATTAGCAAAAATCGATGCAGCTCTGAAATCGGTATGATTTATATTTGAGTATAAAACGGGGTTTGCATAACCATTTGCAGTCGTAATAATGTACCTATTCTTTGAAACACCAAGCAACTGTTCAACACAAAGTTGATCCGAATACAGGAGTTGCTTGGTAAATTCGGATTTCAAATAGCTTATGTGATTAACTCATCAAATTGAACACCGCGTAACATGTATATCTACATACCTGCTTGAGGACAGTAAATGTCTTTAACGGTTATTTCAATAACTCAATTAACCCGAATGTTTTATAAGTATGTCTTCATATCTTATTATCAAGTGCAAAAAGTTAAGAGAAGCATCAATCGAATGATTGCTATCTAGTTCACTGGGAAGGAATGCATAAGCGTATGGAGGATAAATTAATTTAGTCTGGTGGACAAAGCTGAACAAGGGTATTCAGAATAGGTAGGTACAGTTAACATCATACTAGCGCCACTGGCGAAGAAGTTGTTGATTAGAATGAATGTGCACTAACAAATAAATGGGTAGGGTGGGTTTTCCTGCCTCTCATGGAATATATTAAATGTTATGTCACCTTACAAATCATAGAAGTTCTGATAAAAGAGTCAACATTTGAACGGTCGAACCAGCCCTTCTTAACTCCCTGACGGCTTCTGAATGAGTACGGGATACAAACATCTCTATTGGAAATATTATTTCTAGATGGAGAGGGGGCCATAGGCACATTAAAATGCATGGTTTCAATATTCTTTGGGCCGAAAGGAACTGTTCAATTTTTTTTACTATTTGCGACCAGTGCCTTCGTTTTCTAGCATTTCGCTATTTAAATTTTTTTTTCGTGTTTTCCATTTTATGTCAAGAAATTTCTGCACATCGAAAATCGGTCTACAAAGGTTTCAATATTCTTTGGGCTGAAAGAAACTGTTCAATATATGGACTATCTAGTGTGGTCACCTCTCCGAACATGTATTTTGGCTTTTGTGGATCTAACCAAATGCGGAAACTCGGTTAGAATCAAGAATGGTATCCTTAGTGTTCAATATGATAATCACCGCAAAACAAATGAATATCATAGAAGCAGTTCCAAAGGAGAACGAGATAAGATGAGATAATTAAAACACAGTTACTTAATAGTTCATCTACTTGAAGAGACAACCTAATTTTTTCTTAGTTTTCATGGGAAATCAACTAAGATTTGATGAAATCAGTGAATCCAATAAGTATCAATTACGGTTCACTACTAGGCAGAGTAGGACCTGGTGCGAAGATAAGCTTTCATATTTCCAAGGAAAGATAATATTATAAATGAATTTACCTGTCTATGGGCATCACTTAAAGCCTGTTGAATGTTGGCATCACTTACCTGAAACAAAAAAAATTCACAAATTAATATCAATAATGTGAGTTATACAGTCAGGTAGCATACAATTATACACCCAATATTGTACAGCTTGATTAGTTTGGTGGAAAAATATCAAATTCAAATAAGTAAACATACTAATGTACATACATTGCGCTAAGTGGTGTATAGCATCAGTACAACAGAACCTGTTGAAACCTTTATATTCAGTTGTTCATCATTAGGCCATAGGTTAGGGAGAATTCACAATCTACTGTTCGATATAGCACACTTATGTTCTGGATAATAAAATGATGATGAAATGGACTAGTTATGCCATTCAAGGGCTGAGGAAATGGTCTTGCAGTACCCAGAGAATATCTCTAAAGCTAAAAAATATTCTTCAGGGCTTAGTAGTTCCGAGAATATCCATCTGGATCTCCCAAAATGATGCAAATGCAGAACGTAGACAATGGAAATGGAAACCCAGAAAGTGCAGGTGTTTCCCCTCCATTACCTAGGCAAATAGTTTTCTTATATAGTTTGATTTGCATGAGACACGCACTAAATCATCAACGACGAAATTCTGGAAACCTGTGTCAGTTATGGTTCTGTAACGCGATGTGAAACGTGAACCGAAACCGTCGAAATCGATTTAACGTTGCAACTCTTTGAATTTTTGTGGAAATACACTACGTTTCTTTTGCAAACGCTGTGCTTTTCTCAACTTACAAAGCTGATTCCTAGCAATATTGTTCGCGCTGTAATCGGGATGTTCAGAAAAAACTCCGTCACGTTTTCTTTCACAAAAAAGAAAACCGTTATTTAGGTTTGTTACGTTTGATTGAGTTATGAGAATTTTATTTCCCGTGTTGAATAGGCGCTCGAAAGGGGAGAACTGAAATACTCCAATCCTCTCTTATCTGAAGAGAAACTGTTGATTCAACTTGTTGAAGAGAGAAAGGTCGCGTGCTGGAGTGCGAAAACATATCGAAGTTGAACCAACGAGGCTGAAAGGTGGTTTGACCCGAAACGAGAGGAGTGGTCAGCCCGTAGCAGTGAAAAGGTTCTTTCACGATTCGTGCAGTGAAGTTGGAAATTTGTTTATTATAGTTGAAAATCAAAAACTAAAACTCTGCTCAGCTGTCAACCATTCTATTTTGTTGTCACTTGAGGAGGAGTGATCTGTTTTTTCCTCTTCCATTCCTTCCATTGCATTGTAAATTCGAAATTTAATTTAATTTTTAACCAGTTAAATTCCTTGTAACTGCGATCCAGAAGCTTTAACAAGAGCTTTATTTATATTCCACCTCAGTGGATCGATTAGAAAGGAATTAGCCGCAAGGTCCTTCAGCTGATCAGGGTGTCCCTGCACCTTTTAATCGACTTTTAGATGTCCCAAAGACTATAAACCCATCATAAAACTCATGTACCACTGCTGTCCCAGAGAACTATATGAAAACGACCAGTGGTACTGATAATCAAAGTATATAAAGAAGAATCTAAGAATTTTTGCCACGTAGTCTACCTGCATTTTCATTGTGTACATGAACATAGGCTAAACCACTTTCAGTAATGGCTAATATTTTTTTAATATAATATCTTAATAATTTTTCCACTTGTTCATATTCTTTGTAACCTAGTTGTTTGCGTATAGCTGAGTTCTATTGAAAAACCTTTCCGAAGACAGCTTGAAGAGGGAGTACAATAATCTTATTGAGCAATTCAATAACAATTGTTGGTCCCTCGATGTTCAAAGGACCTGCAGCTCCTCCTTTAGCCTTTATTACAGGATGATTGTGGATTTCGGGATGAGACAACTCTACCTGGGTCACCACAAAAATATAGAGGTCGAGAGGATTCTGGCACAGGTTCGTTTGGGTTCGCGGGAAGCAATACGCTTTTATCACAAAGAGGTTGTCTACCAGATAGACTGTTCGCGAGAGTGTATGCACAGTAATTTACGAGAGGCGGCAACATTGGTGCACTTTGTCTTGTTATCCCCATTGTACAGTCCATATAGGCAATTTTACCTTACCATACATTTGCCGCCCAATGGACCTCTTCAACATTTTGTCTGCCAGCGAACAGGAAGCTGTACTGTGCGGTCTGCTAGATGTGGGAAGCAATGCAGATAAGGCATTCGTCGTATATAGCTTCATAAGCCGTGCCCTTTTGCTTAGAGCTTTCTCCGCCAATGAATGACCCCAACCGGAGCCCATTTATCCTTCATGCTCATCGCCATCCATGCGAACCTTGTTGGCTGTTGTGAAGAAACTGATTTTCAAGTGTTGTCCTCTAGTTTGGTGCCTCTTTCATGACTCTGTGTAAGATTTAACTTAATGATGACAGGTGTAGTTGCATATTTATTTTTTTATTCTCCATTTTTCGAGCAAAGCAGTACCAATTCTTTTATGTTTTTACATTATAATGAACTCTTGTAACGGTCTATGACCTAACAAATAAACGATATCTATCTATCTATCTGTCTATCTATAGCTGAGTTATTTTCGTAACCTCTATATTTTTCTTCGCATATAATAACACAACGCATACACTTTTCAGGGTATTTAGCTGGGGGAGTAGAACTAAGAGGACTTCCACTCACAGGAACAATAAAACCACCAAAAATGAATCAAACAGCCCAAACAACATTAAACACATACAAGCCACCCATCTGACGCATGAGCACCTTCGAATTTCGAATGTTCCCCTTTTCGTGCTACCTTTCCGATCTAATCAACGACGCGTACAACGCACAGCGACTACACTAAAATTGGATCAAATTGGCTCCTGTTACGGTAAATCCATTTCGGTGGGAGGTAGGTGACTTTGAAAGAGAATTATTTCCCCCATAAAGAAAACTTCATAACGTCGCCACAACGTTATAACTCAGTTAAAACGAAAAAAAAACTCATCTCGGTTAAATTACTTTTCCGGAAGAAACTTTTTTTAATGGTGAGCAATAAAGGGAATTTTTGTGAAAACCACGATGTGATTACCTTAGAGTGGAATAAAACGATGAAAAAATTATCGCGTTATTGAGCAACGAAGTACTAATTACGCCATTGAACTAATCTTGGATGTATACCTACCTACACCATTTCTCTAATTTGCAGTGATTGCTCCTGGATTCGCGTTCCTCACTTAAACCGTTGAGATGAAATACGAAATTCAATCCACGGAGCCTTTTTATACTCAATTCGAGTGTGCTACAGAAATTTTCACGATTGAAGAAGGCTGAACTAGTTGACATCAGTATTCATAAACGAGTTTCTGTTAGATATTATGGATTTAGCATTTAAATTATAGAGGATACAAATAGATACACTTTTTTTTTTTGAATTAACATCCAAGTATTGAACAGAGCGTTAAACTGAAAATGAAGGAGCCTTAAGGATTTATGTACAGACATAGTTTCAAGAGAATTTACCATTGAGGAACCAAAGTTTTCTTTATAAGTACTCAAATGTTGAGGAAAATAATTTTCATTTTCTATGTGAGCGTAAGATGCAGTTTTCTTAGATTAAACAGCTCAAGACTGACAGAAAACCTAAATTCCTCTACAACAAAAGAAACCTTTGCCGCACTTATCTGGTAACATCAAGTTTTTCATTAGGCTCAAAAATATCAACTGGTACAAGGAAGAAAACTTCCAAACCAATAATCCACACACAGATTTGTACGCAGAGAAAGTCATCTTTTCCATTGTCGATAAGCATAAAAAAATCACGTAGAGATAGAGATGAACTCTACCAACAGTTGGTAGATTTAGTTACTAGATTTTTTGGTTCCAATACCTGCCACTACGTGCTGCCACGCAGAAACAATGGCGAACTTTAGCAATCAAACTATTTAGTTATAATCTTTGCTAACAGAGTGATGTGGAGTCTTCATTACTAATCCCAATTCTAGATATCTGATCTGTGGTAGATACGTTGGGTGCCTTGCATGAGGATTGACCCGTATAGCCAGTGATCTACTCTGCCGTCATAATGCGAATAAACATTAGCTCAAGGCCCAGCAGAGTTCAAGCTTACGCAGTCTGGTTCTATGCAGAGGGATCAAATACCTTCACACAAAGTGAAAGGGATCAATCAGCAGGTATGGTAGCATCAAGGGAATCATATTCCATGAACATATTATATGAGCAGAGAGGATTTTTTTAGTGTGAATTACTATCGCAGCAAGTATTTAAAATAATCAGCATTCAAATGCTACACAAGTGTTCAAATGGGTACGAGTCGATTTTACCAACAAACCTTTTCAATAGGTACTTGTTGTGATAAGGTTGGCAAACCAGTTCCCCGTGGCAATAAAGGGAAATACCTTGCTATTTGGCTTGACGCTAGACTTACAAAGCGAGTCCATATCAAGAAAAGAAAGAAGTTCAAGAAAATGAATAGTTCTTAAAGGCTAGACTTATGAAGCGCTGCTCCATAAAATCGAGAAATTATTGGAAGATTTCGGAACACTGTTTCAACAAATGTGGTTGATGCACTTAGGTGTATTTAAATTGAGTGACTTTATTTACAATGGATTACAAATTGTGACCGTCATCAAGGAACAAGCTGTGAGTCGCATTTACTGGCTAAGATCTCATGTCAACCAGGAAGCTGTCCATCTCCTTGAAGCAAATGACATAAGCAAAGCAAAGCCTCCAGAACTCTCCTACTTGTCAAGCAAAGTTAAGTGCAACTTTTATAATACAAACAAAAACTGAAAGATTTAATGAAGTTTTCATAAATATTCCATTTGTAATAGCAGTGAAATGTTAATAAGTGTCTCTTGGAGGACTAAGTATTTAGACGAAAAATTAAGTAAAACTGAAACAAGAATAAATGTGACAAGAGTTTTGTGAGTTGGAAACTTGAAACCCATTTACTGACCATTACCACGTTTTACTCCGCACAGCCATCGCGACAAGTTATATTTTTACTCAAACTGTGACACGATGAATAACTAAAGAGAATGGGCAGAACGCACATTACCAGGCTACCATCAATAGAAACGTGAAGGAGTGTGGTAGCTTTGATGCAACCTTCCTCCTGTTTTCAGTGATCTGAAGTGAACAGCAATAACCAGAAGGTTGAAGGTGAGGGAAAATCGATTTCTGAAGGTGAAATGTCATACCCTACACCCTATACACCTACACCTACACCCTATGAATATTTCAATCAAATGACACTGCGTACATGTAGCATAACTCTCAAATCCAATTGAGGAAAAATTGAAAATACATTTAAGACATGGGAGGTGAAGTTGAGTGCTGTTTACGTTCACTTTACTGTTCTAAGCTTCTAAGCTTCTAAGGAAGTGTGCAGGGATGTACAACCACAGCTAGACCAGCGGGACATGTATGACCCCGTTGAATATCCTATCTGTATTATCGATGATGCTGTAAGGTTTAATACGACCGAAGGATGCAATCAATCACGATGCAAAATCCAAGGCGCCTGCTGTTCCGGGCACATTTAGTGGAATGTTTTTCTCCAGCAAAAGAACCCTCTTCCACTCTATTCCTCTATACATTACCTACAACCGTTGAAAAGATGAATAGAGTTCAGTAAAGGAGAAAAACTACGATTTATGATGATTTTTATGGTAATATACACAACATTGAAGGAGGCACGAGGGTTTTCCGATACGGCGGCGCTTTTCGCGCCTCAAGGGAAGAAGAGGTAGACTTGAAAGTAATACCGTCATGAAGGTGCGGAGGGAAGGATCCCATGAAAGAAACATGGGGGTCCGGTAATAAATCGGCCATTTCATAAGAAGCGATGCCTCGCTCGTTTTAGGGGAAGCTATCTCCTGGGGCGTGTGCGCCGCTTTTACATCGTAACTCCTCGAAGGCCTCCCGTTCTTTCAAGGCTCACCCTTCTACAGACTTCTTTCTCATCGGCCAGGGAAGGGTGCGGTCTAACGAAAGCGTTTACCTGCATCAAGCAAGATCTACAGTCACAAGGATAATAGAAAGATACCAGTGTTAGCGCCAGACAGGTAACATATACCAGTTAACTGAAGTCACTAATTGTGACATTCACATTCTTCAGTTTCTCCGTCTACCTATAATAAGGCTGCCTTAGGGCCAATTTGTATTCTTGTTCATATCCATACACGTATTCATGTTCTTATTCAATTTTCCAACATGTGAACTTCATTCGTATTCTTATTTCTGAATATGAATACGCCCATCTCTGACTGAGAGCCTTCAGTCCGTTATAAGGACTTTGGTATCTCTGGATTTCAAGTATCGCTAATCGATGTCCCCCCCAAACTCCCCAGATAAATGCCAACCTCCGAAACTCGTTGACGGGCCTCGGCACGCAGCTGAACCCCGCATAAAACCCGAAGGAAGAAGAAACGGAATTCGACCTCGGAGAATAACCGTAACGCGCATCGGTTTTTTTTACTCCTTCGCTGGTTAGGCACCGCGTAACGACTGCATTCTCAAATCCAACGACCTATTTCCGATAACGACGGTCGTTCCGGTGGCAAGACAGCCGCAACTGCCAATCGCCCGATCAATTTGGGAAGAACTCTCCGACTCGCCAAGGTTGAGAAGACCTGGGAATTGTCCCCCGACTGTAGGAAGTGATTTGATCGACCGCGGCAACAAAAACTTGAAGATTCATCTTAACAGCCGTCCACAAGGACATAAAACTAGACGACATAACAGCATGATGTCATAAGTAGACTTTCTAGTAACATATGAAGGTTAAAAATACAATCGGATGAACGGACCATTTCAGAAGAGTCCATGGCTCAGGCGTTATCACTATTATCAGGATAATATAGCATTCTTCAATTGATTAAACCTTTTCCCAATACAATTAGTACACTTTTTTTAAACATAATTGAACCTTTTTCCGAAATAATCAAACCTTTAGCTGCATTAACAACTGTACCTGCCTTCATTATTTACTGACCCTTTGTTATTCGTTCACGCCTTTGTTGTTCACTTTTCCGCAATTCATTCAACTTAATTCATTATTAAACTGTTGCGCCATTCATATACTTGCAATCCCTTATTTTCCCGTTGACGTAGGGTTGGTCACAGGTATATATTGCTGGACGAAAACCGTATGATATACGACCTAAAACGGTACGGGATGGTGGTGTAAATCAGATTTGCATTACTGGAACTTCGAAAGCAACGATTTTGAAGAAGAGCAGCGGAGAAAATATTGGGGAGTCCTCGATTGGCTTGGTTTGTTTTCAAACGAATTTCGGCGATGAGACGAAGATCACAATTTTCCTCACGATAACCCAGGAACGGAAAGCTTTCGTGAAAATGAGATGAAAGAATTCATCAAGATTATCGGGATTCACTTGCAAGTAAAGAAAATCATTCGGGACAATAATGTCACTTTTTTGCGAGATGGAAAAGTTCTCCCTTGGTGATCGGTGGTCAACATTTTCCATGTGGTTCTAAATTTTTCATTGTGGAGCAGTCTCCTTTTTCAAAAGTTCCAGAAATTATTCCTAAGCTAAAGGAATGTAATTTCAAATTGTAAATCATGAAATTAATCAATTAATTCTTTCCAAGAGTTGGTCGAACTGGAGTGATCCGGGTGTTGAAAACCGCGCAATTCAAACGTGGCGAGAGATTTAAATTTTCTTCACGTTACAATACCTCCATGTGAATTGTAGTTTGTTAATCTCAATCACTATATGGAAACACTTATTTTGCCAAGAACATTGAGGTCTCAATCGAAATCCATGCCCTAGGGCAACACAGCTGTGGTGGGCAGGTTGGCTTCCCAACGGCCCACTTAGAGTGCACTTCTCAATCAAAGCAGTTACCCTCAACCCTCCGGTAACAAACCGAGTGACTCGTTCGCTAGCTCACAATCAACCAGTAAGGCACAAACGGCTGATTTCAAAGGCAACGAAAAGTTCAACTTACTAAGCAAAGGCGAGAGCCCCCTCATAGAACGCGCGCTAATGATTGGGAAGCGGAAAAGTCTTTGTCTTCCATCTAGATATAGCGGTTGCAGGATCCGAGCGGAGGTTCCAATTTAATTAAAACGGCAGCGAAACCCCGCACAAAGGCGGCTGATTATTGACGTCGACTGAAGTAATCAACTTCGGTATTTCTAGAAAACCCCAGACAACTCTCAACTACTAACTTGATCTATGACATCTATCTATGACATGAATAAGCGATAATGTTGTAATAACGGTGCATTTCAATATTAAATTACCGTTAATTAGTTCAAAATTAGTACAGAGCTCGGGTACACCCACCAAGGTTACCAGATTTATTCAAAGAAAACGCTGAAAATTATGACAAAGAGTGATTACGCACATTGATCATGTTTTGTTCACCTATCGCACTAGTAGAGGGATTGTTATCTTACTCCTCTCCCGTCCTCACGCCCTCCGAAGTCAATGAACAAGTGCCCCGTCTGAATCGGTCCGAGAACGCGCTCCTGTCTTCCCCCTCTCGTTGAACGCCCTGAAAAGTATGCAACCCTTGTCTTCCCGTGGCCACAGAAGTATTCCCCCCGGAACATCAAGGTGAGTGACATTCCCATTTCGCTAAAACTAGTGCGATTTATCTAAATTTGTACGAAATATTATACTATAAAAAGGGCAGCTTTTACAGACTTCTGTACGTCAGGGGATAATTAACTTAAAGATTAGTTAATACCTTTGCGTTCAACATAGAGGTTTACTGTTTCTCTATTAAATAACCCCTCTACGTAAATCGCAGACCTATGTATAACATTTCTAAGCTAAAAATGGATGGAAACCTTTTCCATACCAAATGAAACCTTTTCCAAATCAAATAAAACCTTTTGAGAAAATAAGTGAAATGAGATACCTAGATAGGAAGGTACCCTGCAAATGTAAATGCAATTGTAACTATCGTAGAAAGAAGTTGACAAAATAAAAATTCTATGAATTTCTGGCATAATTAGATCTCATCTTAGTAGAATAGGAAACAAGCAGGTAAGTTTGAGAAACTTTCAACTGTTGAATGTGATTGGGTAGAAATGTGACGAAGAAACAGGTGCTAGGTACCGATAATTAAGGAGAGTCACCCATACATATGTCCTGTTTCGAAAAAGTATCAAATGGTTTCGATAAGGTTTCATTTGATTCGGAAGTGTGTGTCTAGAGAATGTTTAATTTGGTTTGGAAAATGTTTCATTTGGTCTGGAAAAGGTTTCATTCGGTTTGGAATTGCTATAGGTATACTAGAAGTAGTCAGTGGTTCATATCTCGTCTTGTCCACTCTAGATGCCATGAAAAGTGTACCATTCATATTTCATCATGTTAGATCGATTATCAACTTACTTAGCCACAAGGGCATTCAGCTAATCACTGATATCCTCACCTTGTAATTGACCGTGAACAAAAACTTTTACTAATAACTTAGGTTGAGAGAACATATCAACTTACAGCTCACGAAGCTCTTCACGGCCGACCATGGATCATCCTTTAACAAGTTACATTACTTGAAGCTTTCTTGTAGCTCCTTAAAATTGAAGAGGGGATTTCAGGGAGGAATTGTCTCTTCTATTATCACTGTAGTGTCTGTATTCGATGAATCGTAATGGACAGAAATCTGCTCGATTGCAGCTTTGTTCTTCTATTAAAGGGAAAACACCCATTCAGAAATTAACCCCGGCCGTTCACTGCGGGGGAGGAATAGTGTAGTTGTGCAAAATTGCTTAATAGCATCCACATTTACCGTTACTACAACCCTTCGTGATTCAGCAAAATATGGTTTTCAGTAATTCCTCCGGCGGTATATCGTCGTTTATTGGCGCAGTCTATCGAGTTCCCACGTGATTTACTCTCAACCCACCCACATCTGAGGTGGCCGATTATTTCCCGGCATTATTCCGCAGCTGCACCTGGTCGTCCTCAAGGATTGATGTATAACTGCGAATATGCTCTCTCAAATGGGGGGAAGGAGAAATATATGGACTCAATAGTGCCGCATATTTGAAAAACGATCCACGAAGGATTCTCAAACTGTTGCCCAGAATTTCCAACTTGAATCAGAGTTGAGGAGAGCTTGGCATAAAACTCTCAACCGTTTCTTGCATCTCAATCGATTTTCAGTAGATTCTTCTTGAAGATCAATGAGATGTTTGTTAGAACCGCTACCCCAGATTCTTTAGGAAGAGTATCAGGTTTTCAATTAATTAAATTAAATTACAAGCCAGATGTTTTGTTCAACTGAAAGTTTTTTAATTGATAGGAGGCCGAAATTCGGTTGCACGGTTATAGATTGATTCTTACACTAGTACAAGGAAATTTCCCGGAATAATTTAACTGACATCATATTCTTGAAGACATTGCGTTGATCAAATTGGAAAATGGGAGTCCGCTGACTTTAGATCACAATGGGGAACGTTAGCCAAGTTATGCCCAGATGTACAGGAGACTAGTCCACCGGAAAGGATTCTCCCGGGTCTTGGAACTTCACGTTTCCACGAAGTCCAAAAATCGCGGTCACATACCTAAATGTTCTCGAGACACGTGTACACAACTATGCGGACTGCTTTTGCTGAATGATACTAGCAAACTTTCGTACCTCTTCAATCTTCACGAAATTCTTCTGAGCATTCCCATGCGCTTGTGATAAACACAGATTATGGACCACTGTCAAGGGGACGCCAAACTACTTTCGTTAATATGACAATAACGAATATCGGGAGTTCCGCCCTGTAGGTGTGATTTGGAAAGCTTTCCTTTCATTTGGGACCAAGATCGAGTGACTGAGCGGCGATGATGTGGGTTCAAATCCTGCTACGGTCATGCCTTTTTAAAGAGGTGCAAGCGGTCGTCCACCTAGGTTTTCACTGATCCGGTTAACTTTTGTTGTTTTGGGAAATGTTGAAAATCGACGGTTTTCTGGGGCCGTGAATTGCTGTAGTGCGCAATTTCCTGTTCTTTTATGTCGATGAAAATGACAAATTTCCGTTGGATTGTGAGCTAAATTTGGGCTCGCACTTGCGCGACACCCTGAAAAGCCGTGAATAAAAACAATGTGCCTACTGCCAAGATTCTTTAGCTCTCGAGTTGAAAGAGCATAGATTTCTCCATTCTCTCCAGCCTGGTCATAAAAAGAGGACATCAGCCAGAGTTTGGCCCATTAGAAGGATACCAAGGCAAACATCTCCTACAACAACAGCAAAGATGGTGTTAATTACTTTTTACAAAACATCTGCATCGTCGTCATTCTTGGAGGGTTGATACTCCATTACATTCTAGCTCCGTACAGAACGTTCTTATTTACTTTTCTTGAGTTGGAAATCTTGGAAGTCTTCCAGCTTAACTGTGTATATCGTGTCCAGACGTGTGAGACAATTGATCCTCTAAGAATAGAACGGCTTCATTCTTGAAGCCCTTCATTCTTCAGAATTTTTTGTTGTTGCCGGGAATGAAATAAATCCAGATTAAATATTCTTTAATTGATGAATTGAGAGTGGCAATGGATTAGTATTTGCCCGTGAAAAGAGTATACCTACCTACCATTGATTATACAACGAAATTTGTTTCAGGTTCAGTCCACCACTATTTCCTGAAACCCAGCAACTTCTGACGTCAAAAAATTCACGCTAAGGGATTCTACGTTTTCGAAACAGCATCATGACGTAACAGTCCTTAAATCTACTAGGATATTTATTTTACATTCCTGATATCAAGAGTATGAAATATTTTCTTGATGAAGATTTCATCACGCAGTTCAGCACAGTTTTCTAATGTGAGCGAGACATTTTAGAACAAATTTTCAGCTAATAATACATTTGCCTGTGACTATGGAACTGCCGTAATTAAGATAAATACCGTTGAATATCAAGTTATTTTGTAATTACTCATTTCATGTTTCCATAGGATGAAGGGGGACGTGAAAAGCGCTTTTCAGGAGAAGGACAGCTGGAAATATTCATAGCACTTTGATGAAGGATTAAAAGAGGGAAAACTTGCGTCATTTCCGGATATTTCATTAAAGTCGGAAGAATATTGCGGTAGTTATATGCGTCCGACAAGAGTTTTCCAGGGGCAAATCAAATTATGACAGCGAGGGATTTGCCTCAAAATGCAATCTTCCTATTCACATTCATGGACACAATTCATTGCGATAATCAAGCCCATACTTACCAGATTGAAAGAAAAACTGTTTCAACTCATATTTTTTGGTTACGAAAAAATTAATAAATCTCAATCGTCCTTGTGGCTTTCTTTAAATACCAATTTAAAACAAATTGTTAATTTACTGTGTTCAAATATCCAAAAAATTCAAAAACTATTTTGAAACGCTCGGATCCAGGGCTTAGATGTTGTCCAGGATGTCACACTGAGATATCCACAATTTCAAGAATTCGGTTTCAAAATCATTCTGATACACAAATTGTTTCAGAACGACTAAAAACGGGGTTGTTTAAAGGTTTTGAAATTTAAAATGCCGTACGTCATACATTTATGTTCATTATCTCCGAAATCCTTTGAAAGAATAACATGACCAAAAAAACAGGAACACTTCTTGTGGATACTCATAAAGTTGGAGATTTAAAATAGGTATTTTACAATAAAAAACATTACTTCAACGAAACTTGTGACTGTAGTAGTTGATATCATTTCAAGTCTAAATGACCAACCAAAACAAAAGGAAAACGTGAATGACTAAGTTGGGGGTTGTTTCATATTGACTAAAAATGGGGTTGTTTAAAGATTTTGAAATTTAAAACGTCGCACGTCATACATTTACGTTCATTATTTCCGAAATCCGTTGAAATAATATCATGACCAGTAAAAACCAGGAACATTTCTTGTGAATACTCGTAAAATTTAAGATTTGAAATATTTTATTATAAAAAACATTATTTCATCTAAAACTTTTGAATTTAGTAGTTGATATCAATCCAAGTCTAGATGACTAACTAAAACATTACCTATGTCCTGGAAGAAGGATCCTGTACGGAGTTCTCAAAGGAACAGTGTAGTGGTTTGACGAATATCGACAAAACCGAAATATACAAGCAAGGTTATACGAGAACCATTGTGTACAGATAACGAATTTATACTTTTAAATGAACCCATTACATTTTCCTAAATCTTTGAGGGAAGGTTTATTTTATTAAACCCTCTTTGAAGCTCTTCGTTCGAGTTGTTGTCGGGACGTCTCCTTCTTTACCGTATGCGAGAGGGCCAATATTGTTGAAAGTCAATACGTCCATCAAAGGTAAACATTTCGTTACCTTCCTCCGCCTCAATGACGTTATACCGCGGGTATAACCGTCTCAGAACCTCCATCCAACAATACGCCATTCGTAACAAACAACCATTTTGTGACGTTTCCGTGAACTACTCGTCCTTTATTCCGTCCAAGTTCTCTCCGATTACCCTGCTCGCGATCCTTCAATACTAATACTGATGGAAAGAAAACAGGTTATTTCGAACCTTCGCCATTGCCGTAGAGGTAAGCCATTTCCCAGTTGACAGTTGGTGGTAAATCAACATTGAAAATTGTTTTAAAAAAAGAGAAGGTTGACATCAAATCAAGTTTAGGCTAGAAAAAACCGTGTACGTCGTGACTTAGAAGAACATTTTAAGAAATGGAAATTAAACGCTTTTTTCAACGGTATAGTTTAAATTTAATTAATTTAGTAAAAGTATAGTTATGGACATTTCAGTGAATTAAGGTGGAAAATAGGAAAAAGCCTACACCATACGGCAAGCCCCCAGGCCCCCCGGTTACCTCTATTTACATACTTCCGACGAGATTATTGTAACACAGAATGTGTTTTCCACTAAATCAGAATCTTATATAATCACCACGTCATAATAAAATATCGCATAGGTTACATGATCCTTAGTTCCGTATCATCGATAGCCTTTTAAAAAGACTGTCTTCAGATAGGAATGTCTTTTATATAGTCTTATTGAGATTACAACATTATTTGAAGGACCCAAACATATGGTAAACTACGAGTAGCTGTTTTGACTGTTTTCGACTCAACATTCGACACTGACTTTTCAACACGAAGTTTCATATCTTTGTAATTTTAAAATATAAATATTCATGTATTGCTCCCGAAAAAACCGAATGCCTCAAAGTATAATATTTGACGAACATTCACAAGAGTTGACGTTTCCTGGAATTTACTTGGGTCATCCTCGTACATTCAGAGATGGTGTGAGAGTAACGCCTTTCAGTGTAGCTACGAGTGAAATTAGGCGCAGAGATCGACGTGGTATATAATCACCGCATCATAATAAAATATCTCATAGGTTACACCAGGTTACACGGTTAAGCTGGCTTTATACAGTGCGAATCTGCCTCGCGAGGGTTGATGTGGGAGTCAAGACTCGGACTGTGTAGAAGGTTCTAAACTGCGAATCATGACTCGCGAAGCTGATGCGGAGTGAGCCCCGCTTAGTCTGTTTCCAGAGCACATCAAAGGAGTTTCGCGTCTGGTGATTCGCATAGTGTAAACGCTAGTGGAGTGTTAGTAGCGAGTAAACGGTAGCGTGTGTGGTGTGTATTGTTTTATTTTCCATTTTTTCGCTTCAGGAGAGAAATTCGCTCTTTCATTGGTTGAAAATCGGGGAGGATGGACCAGGAAAAATAGTTTACATCTTCTTCTTCTTCATCTTAGCAATCGTAAAGCTATGATGATAACGAAAACTTCGGTTGCTAGAGGGTTAATCGAGGGTACAGAAGCATCTCCTGTCGCCATTGTCCGCTCGCCGTTTTCCTCGCATGTTTAGGCTCTACTCGCGCATCTGTTTCGTTACATTGGATTCCTCATCCTGAAGCCGCGAGGCAGATTCGCACCGTTTAAAGCCAGCTTTAGTTTCGTATCATCGGTATCCATGTTGTCGTCCCAGATTTCGTTATGAAATTTCGTTAGCTATTTGGCTACAACACATTCTGCGTTAAAAACTTTGATGTAGAATAGGCAGAACAATTGATAAGAGATGGAAGTTGTTGCAAATTAGTTACTGAATAGATCCCTGAAGTTTCTTCGTTCTGAACACCAAACACCCTGTATCATGTTGAGGTTATTTTAATTTTTTTCGACGATTGCATCGTTTATATCAATTGAGTAAGAATGTTTCAATTTAAAATGAGATGCGGCGCTGCAAACAGTTTTTTTTTTATCAGCCGTCAGTTGGGACCTGAGAAGGCGATCATAATAACACTTCCACTTTCCCTCGTCTAAGAGAAATCTTTTTTCGTATCGCAGCCGTAAAAAGCCAACATCCACTCCGAGTCTGTTGAAAAAAAAAACTGGAATACATGACTACGCAAGAGGGAAGGGAAAAATTCGTCCCTAAGCCTTCATCCTACAGGGGACCTGTTTTTCTCGGTAGTAACGAGGGACTCAAAAGAACTGTAAGGGATGGTGGTATGGGGAGGTTAGGGCTTGTTCTACATACAAAAAACGGGTGAATGCAGATGGTGAAATTCGTATCCGAAACACGAACACCGTTCAACGTCAGTTTGTTTCAATCAGCTTTCACTTAGGGGAAGGTCGATCCCTACAGTTCAAACCCGCCTCGTTAGTTGACACGCTCTTTGTTAGCAATCTTGTCGTTGTCTTTCGTATTATTGTCCCTCGCAATAAACCTGTGTAGTGTAGGGTGTCTACCGTTGAGATGGACCAAAGGATCGATTCTACAATGTGTTCTACACAACCCGAAACGCATCAAACTTTCATTCCTACTCCCAAGTGAAGCCGAAAATGTAGTTGTAAGGCAAATATTGTCCAAAATTAGTGGTCATAGATCCCTGACCTAAGACAGGTACCTACCTGTAAACACAACAAGGGTGGCTACAGACCACAGCACAGGAGCATCTGCAAGCCCAGTAATATTGACAATATTGAGTTTTAAGCGTTTTTCGACGATCCTGGGCCACTGTGCTACGCCCCCATGTATATGCGATCCGAATGGTGGGGGGAATTGCTCCCTGGTAAATATTTTCACTGTGTAGTACCATCTTCTAAAGTCTAAATGGTGCGGGTGCTATCTGGCAGTACGTTTTGAATTCCTCCCCACACGAATTCCGACAATAAGAAAAACTTAATTGTTAGTTCCAGTACTAAGGAGAAAGTAAACGAGTAAAGGGCCATCGACATAACTAGACCTGAACAATGGTGATTATTCAGAACAGGAAATATATATATTTTAAAAACCATCGCCATAAAAAAACCTGTCCGATCCAACTAGGTCATGATCCAGGGAGAGGGGGCCCGCTATTGATGGGATCTCGGATGAATAGCGACCCGGAGTTTGATCGAGAGGGTCAACAACTCAACATATTCCCCAAGTCCGCTAAGAAAAGGCCCGAGCGGAGAGCAGGAATTTTTCGGAAGGGGGAGAAAAAAAACTCCCCGAAAGAAAAACCACAAGACGTCTAACACCGACGCGTCCAGGGGGAAAAACCCCTTAAAAAATCGCTCGGAGAGGTCGCTTTTTCGTGTTCATCCTCGAGTCAACATTGATAAATCGGAGTCTTAACGCTCGTCACTTCTGCTAAAGTGGTCCTTTTGAGAACAGTGGATTTTCAGATGCTTAAGACGATCTTGTGATCAACGACAGTCTGGCAGCATGGGGCAATTTAAGTACTAATTACTGATGCAGAAGGTTGATGGTGGAACACCACCGTTGTATAACTATGCAGATTTCATTGTGTTGATGGTGAAAGGAGGAATAAAAGTGGGGATTTCCACATTATCTTCCTTTTATCATACTAGCCAATACGGCACCTTAAGGGTAATGTTTGTTCAGGTGATTTGCATAATTCATATACATCAATCTTATCATCTGGATCATCGTTATCCAGGAATTTTTTTTATGAATTGATAGTTTAGAAGTTGAATTGGGAGTTTCAACGTTAAGAGGGCAACTTTACCTATTAAATTGTATAAATTGCCAAAGGTATAGAGATGAATTGGCCACATAGAAGAGGTCTGCCAGTATGGGGCGATTGTAGTAGGTATTCTTTTAGTTCTCTGCTGAGTGGAATCTAACATTGAATGTAACCATTGATGCAGGAA
Organism: Creontiades dilutus; assembly: GCA_031894815.1. NCBI lineage: Eukaryota > Metazoa > Arthropoda > Insecta > Hemiptera > Miridae > Creontiades > Creontiades dilutus. Next base: position 602,911 of record JAVIWC010007566.1, on the reverse strand, counting down.
GTGGATGATGGAACACTAAAGTTGTTGGCATTTATGATTTTGTTGCCGAGGGAGAAGAACAACCACAGTTTAATAAATTCGTAAATTCAGACTGGAAAACCACATTGCTCGGAATGCGGCAAATGAAAAATACCAAAACGTTTGGGGAACAACTATCAGGATTTTGCAGCATCAGACTGTAGTGTTTTCCCAACTATTGCCTAACTGTGAGATGGATGTGGATAGTTGCCCCACCTCGGATCTTAAAACTGCCACCTGAATTTCAAGCTTGAAGCCCCATGGAAAGGGAATTCAATCGAATTATTATTTATTATAATACTTATCCAACACTAATAAATCAATTCCAAAACAAAAAAGTAGAAAACAGGACTGAAAACAATCTATACAGGAACTAGAATGACCATTCTGCAAAACTCTGTTAATGAAAACGGTAAGGATCTCAGCGGTGAGCATAGCAATAAGTTCTCAATGTCTTGCTTTTCGAGCTCTCTGAATGGGCAAACTCACAGACCAGCATCAATTTAGTATGAAATCCTCCAAATGTCCACCTTTAGAACATTCAGCCTTGACTAGTGGATCTGATACTCAATGGCCAAAGAGCATCTGCTCCTGATCACATTAAGATCGCTTTTCAGCTGCATCATTCAGACATAAGGTTTTCCAGTCAGAACCAGCGTCTGCGTTTAAGAGCACACTATTCACGCCTCGAATATCAAAATTCGCAGAGGATATAGGTCTGCTTAACATCCTCTGTTGCAGTTGCAGCACTGAGTCCTTCTTCAAGACCACCCACATAATTTCCCATACAGTTTGCCGATAGCATTATACTTTGCTGCAGTATAATATATAGCATTTTCAGTTGAATTAAAAAATTGTCCAAAAGAATTAAACCTTTTCCCAATACAATTAAACTTTTTCCTAATACAATTAAACTTTTCTCCAAAACGAATAAACCGCTAGCGGGAAAATAAATAATTGCAAGTGTATGAATGGCGAAACAGTTTAATGATGAATTAGGTTGAATGAATTGACGAAAAGTGAACAACAAAGGCGTGAATAACAAAGGTTTGATTCATAATGAAGCCAGGTACAATTGTTAATGCAGCGTGTCTCCATTCGTTTCGGGCAATAGGAACAAGTCTGTGACGTAGTCGGGTTACTGTAGCAACTACTTTAGTAAGGATGTGCTCTTCTCAACGGCCTAATATTCATTTTGCTGCTTACTTGACTTTTGAGGAAGCTTTTTCCACTGGATTTAGCATCGGCGAGTATGGTGTAAAAACTGTATGGTCAATTGAGTAGAAGCCATGAAGTTTTGCACTTCATTTGCCCGACATGGTGTCTACGTTAAGCTCACTTTTATTTCACGGGTTGTTACGTCGTTAATTTATTTTCTATTACATCCGTTTCTTTTGAGAGGTTCAACTATTTCGGAAAAAAGTTTAATTATTCTGGAAAAAAGTGTAATTGCTTTGGGAAAAGGTGTAATACAATTGGGATAAGGTTTAATTGTTTCGGAAAAAGGTTTAATTTAACTGGAAAATGCTATATAGCATTGTTATATATTATGTACAGGAATAGTCATATTGCATTTATACATCACTACAAGAGTGTAAAGTATGAGATGAGCTACATATTCCCTATCAAGTTTTATTCCATTCACTGTACTGTCTCATTCCCTGAAAAATCGTCATTTGCCCCTCGGCATTCCGAATCTTTTTTGCGCATAGAAACCGCTTCCCCACCATTGAAGGTCTTAGCTTACGAGAGGGCCATTATATATTGGGCTGAGATATCTGGGATGGAGGAGAGTAGATTGCCGAAGATTTGTTTGAGGGTACAGGAAAGTATGCATAGGACCTATAGTGGATCCAATCATTATAATTGGTTCACTGAGCTTTTTAATTTACTTGTAACTTTGGGTGCTGAAGAACTTTTTACTTTGGACGGTCTAGTCCTCAAGAGGTTAAACTTGTTCTTCCAGCGATCCTTGACAAATTGCACAACTATTTTTGGTGCCAGGACATTGATCTTGTCTGCAATGCTAGATATAATTCATTTTTCAGGAGAATTGTGGACGATACAGGTAGGCAATTTTATTTGGGTCTCCTACGGAATGTACAGGTGGAAAGAGTACTGTGCCAATTGAGGCTCTCCGCCGAACGGTTTGTGACATTTTAATTTAAGGGCAACGCGTATTAACTGAATAATGAAAATGCAATATTTGTAACTTAAATGAGCTTGACACCCTACACCACTTTCTATTACGATGCCCGATTTTGGAGCCCTATCGGGGACATTTTGTCGCTCGTTACATTCAGAGCCGAAATTTGATATTAGGAGAGGATCTGTTATCGAGCCTACTTGATTTTCAAGAAGATAAACAGAAAATCATGGAGGTTTATAATTTTGTAACTAGGTCTCTAATACTCCGGATATTTTCTCTTAATAAATAACTATAAGTACCTACATGGATGCAGTTTTAAAGAGCAGCTGGATTTGACAGTATGTCTTTGTATACATATGGTTAATGGGTGGGTGTAGAGAAACGAATGTCTTTATACTAACTGTATATCAGTGACCAAGCCTATATTCTCTATTTTATTATTATTATTATTTTTTTTTTTTTTCATTGTTCACTTTCTTTCAGATTTACGTTTTGTTTGTACTTAGACTCGAATTCCTTGTAATAATCACTTTGTGATTCTATACAATAAACTATACTCCAAAACCTACAGTATCTGCACATGAACGATCTCTAAATGAGTTCCTCCTTTCCTCTTCAGCTTCTAAGAGAAATAATATTTGTGTTCTGTGCTTATTCGGATTCATTTAATATCCCGGAAGGAATTTCATTATGCAACTTTTTACCCACTGTGTCTGTAGTTCACTTATTGTAACCGTACAACAT